>JAVHMZ010095962.1:0-10232 GCA_034782995.1 Amazona versicolor | reverse complement strand
TTTCAATGCACCCATCCATTTGCCGGCAAAGCAACTAACATCTTTACCTAAGACATCCAGCAGACTGAGGCGCTGAATCGAGCATTTGCTTCTGCGGGCAGCAAATTAGGCCGCGAACTGAAAAAGCTGGACACTAGCAAGCTTTCCTGGTTTACCCGCGAACATTACTTTGCTTATCGCAGCAAAGAAGTTATCAAATATGTGTCGCGGAATCGGCGGATCCTCTATCGCATGCTCAATGTCGAAACGGTCTTGATGAACAGCTTGCTCAAGTTTGCGCTTATCGACATTCCCAAACTGGGTCTCGATGAGGCTGCCGTTTTGCTGCGGCGCGCGTTTCGCACTCAGCTCTATCGTTTTTCTGAAGAATTCGACTTAAGCGATCGTTGCGAAGAGTTACTGCAAATCGCAACGGATGCCCTGCTTTCGAAGACGCCCGAAGACGTCCCAGCCTCGCGTCCGCTTGCCGCCTGAACAAGTGCCGGGCCCTTTCGGGCGGGCCCGGCCACGGAACTTACAACTTCACTGTGACGGTTTTGATCTCGGAGTACTGCTGAAGGCCGTATTCGCCGAGCTCTCGTCCCATGCCGGACTGCTTGTATCCACCAAACGGGGCCGCTGCGTCGAACACGTCAAAGCAGTTCACCCAGACCGTCCCGGCGCGTACATCGTTTGCGATCCGATGCGCTTTGCTGATGTCGCGAGTCCAGACAGCGGCCGCCAGACCGTAGATCGTCTGATTCGCCCGATCGACCAGCTCGTCCATGTCTTTGAATTTCAGAATGCTCATGACGGGACCGAAGATCTCTTCGCGCGCAATCTTCATGTCGTCTTTCACATCGGCGAAAACGGTTGGCGCCACAAAGTAGCCCCGGTCGCCTACGCGTTCGCCGCCGGTCATCAGCTTCGCGCCTTCCTGTTTGCCAGCCTCGATGTAGCTCAGCACTTTGTTCATCTGCTCGTTATCGACCTGCGGACCTTGCTCCGTTAGCCGGTCGAGTGGATTGCCTACGCGCCGCTTTTTAGCGCGCTCCACGCTACGCTCGACGAACTCGTCATAGACGTTCTCTTCCACAAACGCGCGTGAACCCGCACAACAGCACTGCCCCTGGTTAAAGAAGAGCGCGAAATGCGCGCCTTCCACCGCCTGTTCCATATCGGCATCGGCGAAAACGACGTTCGGGCTCTTGCCTCCCAGCTCGAGCGTGACCCGCTTCAGGTTCGATTCGGCGGCCGCCTTCAGAACAAGGTGCCCCACTTCAGTCGACCCGGTGAAAGCGACTTTGTCGATTTCCATGTGGCGAGCGATCGCAGCGCCGGCGGTTGGTCCATAGCCGGGCAGAATGTTGACGACGCCTTCCGGGAAGCCTGCTTCGAGAATCAGTTCGCCCACCCGCAGCGCGCTGAGCGGAGTCTGCTCGGCGGTTTTCATGACAACCGTATTGCCCGACGCCAAGGCCGGCGCAAGCTTCCAGGCCTGCATGAGTAGTGGAAAATTCCACGGAATAATTTGGCCGACAACACCCACCGGCTCGTGCCGCGTGTAGCAGAAATAGTCGCCGCTGATAGGTATGGTCTTGCCCTGAATCTTGTCGGCCCAACCGGCAAAATACCGGTAGCAGCCGATAACCAGCGGCAGGTCGGCCGCCCGCGCCACATGCTTCGGCTTGCCATTGTCGAGCGACTCGAGTGCTGACAGCTCATCGATATTCTTCTCGATCAAGTCCGCCAGCTTGTGTAGCAGATTGCCGCGTTCCGAGGCCGACATCCGGCGCCAGGGCGCCTTGGAATGAAATGCTTTACGGGCAGCTTTCACAGCCAGATCAACGTCGGCAGCTTCCGCTTCGGCCACCTGCGCCAGCGACTCGCCGGTCGCCGGATTGATCGTCTCGAACGTCTTGCCCGACACGCTATCTACCCACTTGTTGTCGATCAGGATCTTGGTCTGTTTAATCGGCGTCTGCGTCGATTGAGGTTCATTCACTACCGTAGCCATGGTTTCCTCTTTCTCATCCGCTTGCATAGGGGCCATGCAGGTGGACTCGCGCTTATTTTATGCCACGTCGATCCGTGAGTCAGGTGATTTTTACTCTCGACGACGGAATCGGGCGCGTGTGGCTAGCCCAGCACGGCAGCTATCTCTCCGCCGATCCTGAGGAATGCGTCGAGATCAAGCGGCTTTCTGATGTAAAGATTTGCGCCCAGCGCCCTTACTCGCTCCCGATCGAAGGGCGAGTCGGACGAGGTCAGGACGATCACTGGAACATGTCTCAAATCCGGCATGCTGCGGATGTACGCCAAAACATCCGCCCCGTGATGCGTGCCGAGATTGAGATCGAGTAATACAAGATCTAGAAGCTTGGCCGGACCTTCCTCGAGACGTTGCAGAAAGGCGAACGCCTTCTCTCCATCGCTCGCCACTTCGGCATGGTACGGGATCTCGTGTTCCCGCAGCGCTTCTTTGAGGAGAAGCACATCAGCGGCATTATCCTCGGCAATTAGAATATGAAACTTGCTTGGTTGCGCCTCGGCAGTCATCCCTATTCAAAGCGCCGGTACAGTAAAACCGAACCGTGCCCCCTCGCCGAGTTCTGAGTGGACCCAGATCTGGCCGCCAAAACGTTCCACAATGCGTTTACAAATCGCCAAGCCAACACCCGTGCCTTGGTACCGCTCGGAATGCAAACGCCTGAAAATTCCAAATATGTGCTGAGCGTACTCCGGTTTGATGCCAATGCCGTTATCGGAGACTTCGAAGTGGATTCGCTCTTCTTCTTTGCGGGCCGAGATGTGGATGCGCAACGGCGCCTCGCTCCGATACTTGATGGCATTCTGTAAGAGGTTCTGAAGGATTTCGGTCAGGTGCACCGCCGGAATCCCCACCGGTGGAAGATTATTGCTCGTGACCACCGCGCCGCTGCTCCCCATCGCCAGTTTCAGATTGGCGAGAACTTCGCGAAGCACAGCCTCCGAATCCGCCGTCGCCGTATCCTCGACAAGCGCGCCTGCTCTGGAATACTGCAGCAGCCCGTCGAGCAGAGTCTTCATGCGCTTAGCTCCATCGACCGCATAGGCAATAAACTGATCGGCTTGCGCGTCGATGTGGCCGCTGTATTTGCGCGCCAGCATCTGGGTGTAGGTCGCAACCATTCGCAGCGGCTCCTGCAGGTCATGGCTTGCCGCAAAAGCGAACTGCTCGAGATCCTGATTGGAACGGCGCACCGCTGTCAGCAGATTGCGCTCCTCGGTAATGTCGGTGTGCATTCCCACCCATTCCGAGATCGCGCCCCGATGATCGAGTACCGGAACAGCTCGCACAGAGCAGAGCCGCCATTGACCGTCATGTCTTCTGACGCGATGCTCGAAGGAAAACATCCGGCGTTCGGCAACGGAGCGGGTCCATTCGTCAAGGGTCGGCTGCACATCCTCAGGATGAAGAGCTTTTGACCAGCCGTAGCCTTGATATTCTTCGAAGACCTGACCGGTGAAGGCAGCCCATACAGGCTGTTCACCCTCCATCTCGCCGCGCACGTTATTGGTCCAAAGAATGTCGCTGGTAGCCTGCACGGCTGCCCGGAACCGTGCCTCGCTGTTCAACAGAGCGTCGTTCGCGCAGCGCAGCTCATCCACGTCGGTGTTGGTTCCGTACCAGCGAATGACGGCTCCGCCCGGATCGCGGACCGGCACGATTCGCGTCAGAAACCAGCGGAACACCCCGTCGGCGCCACGAAGCGGAAATTCCATCTCGAAGGGATCTCCGGTGGCAATTGAGTTCTGCCAGCGGGCAATCACTTGGGGAAGCATGTCCGGGTCGTGCACGCTCTGCCATCCCCAGCCCTCCATCTGCTCCGGAGTGGTGCCCGTGTACTCGTACCAGCGGCGGTTGTACCAGGTAAGCCAGCCCTCTGCATTGGCGATCCAGGCTAGTTGCGGAATGGAGTCCGCCAGGGTTTGCAGATATCGATCTCGTTCCTGTTCGTCGGCGGCTTTGCGGCTCGTAACGTCGGTGTTCATCCCGACCCAGCCGCGGATTCTGCCGCCGGCGTCACGCAAGGGAACACCCCGCGCCGCCACCCAGCGCCACCCTCCGCTCACATGGCGCAGGCGAAATTCCGTGAACATAGGATTGCCTGTGCGCAGCGCCTCCCCCCAGACATCGAAGGTCTGTTCCAGGTCGTCAGGATGAATCACGGCTAACGAGCCGAATCCCTTGTACTCGTCGTAGGTTTGCCCGGTAAAAGCGCGCCAGGAAGGAGAATCCTCAACGACGACGCCTTCCCGGTCCGTCGTCCAGACGATTTGCGCGGAAGCCGTTACCAACGCGCGAAACCGCTCCTGACTTTCGCGCAATGCAGTCTCATCTTCGAGTTCCGCTACGCGCTGCCGCAACCGGGAAAGTTCTTCGTGAACCGAAAGAGCTTGGCCCTCGTGCACTGCTCGGTCATTCATCTCAATCAGAAAACCGGCGGATAGCCGTTAGCCCATTTTACGGTAATGCACTGTAAGCTTCTCCATCCGTTGCACTTATGCACAGCCTTTCCCGTAGTGCCCGGCCGGGCAGTGAAGTTCAGCATGTCGTTATAGAAGTGCCCGGCAACTTCCCTTCTTCTCAGCGGGCGTCAGGCGCGCGTGTCGACGCGTTTCCATTTTTTCCCGACACGGATTGTCAGCACACCGCGGGCATCCGTCAGCAGCAACTCCCGATGGACGTTGCCGTTGATCTCGACAGCACCGGCTTTCAATTTGCGAGTCGCATCGGTCACACTGTCGGCCAGGCTCACCGTCGCCAGCAGTTTGTCGATGCGAATACCCTTCTCGCTCGCGGTCATGGCCGGCAAGTCGACTGTTTCGACATCAGCGGGTTCGAGCCCTTGGCGCACTTCGCGATTGAATGCCTCAAGCGCCGAATCGGCTTCCGCTGCCGAGTGAAAATCGGCAACGATGCGCCTTCCGAGCTCCATTTTCGCCTCCATCGGATTGCGCATGCCGCCCCCAATCGCCGAGCGCATTCGGACAATTTCCTCGAGCGGCAAGTCGGTCAGCAGCTCGTAGTAGCGGTACATCAGCTCGTCACTGATTTGCATAACCTTGCGGAACATCACCTTCGGCGGCTCAGTGATACCGATGTAATTGCCCTTGGACTTCGACATCTTCTCGACGCCGTCGGTGCCCTCCAGCAGCGGCGCGGTCGCAATGATTTGTGGAGGCAAATCGTAATCCCGCTGAATCTCGCGCCCGACTAGCAGGTTGAACTTTTGATCGCTGCCGCCCATCTCCACATCGCACTCGAGCGCGACAGAATCGAATCCCTGCGCCAGCGGATATAACAGCTCGTGCACCGAAATCGGAATGCCCTCTTTGAATCGTTTGCTGAAATCATCCCGCTCGAGAAGCCGCGCGACCGTGTACTTCGAGCAGAGCCGGATCACGTTTTCAAAAGTCAAAGGCTCGAGCCACGCGCTGTTAAACCGAATCTCGGTCTTCTCGCGATCGAGGATTTTAAAGACTTGTTCCTTATAAGTTTCGGCATTGCGAGCGATCTCGTCGCGCGTCATGGGCGGCCGCGTGATGTTACGGCCCGTCGGGTCGCCGATAAGCCCGGTCATGTCGCCGATCAGGAAAATCACCTGATGACCCAGATCTTGAAAGTGCTTCATCTTGCGCAGGAGCACTGTATGCCCCAAGTGCAAATCCGGGGCGGTGGGATCGAAGCCAGCCTTGACGCGCAACGGACGGTTGTTCTTCGACGCAGCCAGCAGCCGTTCGCGTAGCTCTTCTTCGCGGATCAGTTCGGCCAGACCCTTCTTTAAATATGTAATCTGTTCGTCAACGGGAGCAAAAGCCACAAAGTACCTGTCTCATTTTAAGAAGATGCCAGGCGTCACAGACTCTATAATGGCGGCATGAAATTCGTCGCGATCCTGCTCGCGAGCGCTGCCATCATGTCTGCCCAAGCTTCCTTCGACACCCTGGTTGATGAATATTTCGACGAGTATCTGCGTCTCAACCCCAGCAACGGGACCGCGTTTGGCTTCCACGGCGAGAACGACGCCCGGCTGGAGGATTATTCCCGAAGCGCTATCGAGAAACAGCTCGCGCTCGATCGCAAATATCTGGCCTCCTTGGAACAAGCGCCGCAGTCCGACGACCGCGATTGGCTAATCTCGCACTTGCATGCGGACCTCCTCAATCTGGAGCAGATTCGGCAATGGGAGCGAAACCCGGATGTCTATTCGAGCGGAGTAACGAGTTCCATCTTCGGCTTGATGAGCCGCAAATTTGCGCCGCCCGAGCAGCGTCTGCAGGATGTGATCGCACGCGAAAAAAGTTTTCCTGACGTTTTCGCCGCCGCACGGGCAAACCTGAAGAATCCGCCGCGCATTTACACCGAGGTAGCGCTCGAGCAGCTGCCCGGGATCGAGGCTTTCTTCGCACAGGACGTACCGAACGCGTTTCGCGATGTGCACGATGACGCACTTCTCAAAGAGTTTCGCCAGACGAACGACGCAGCTATCGCCGCCTTGAAACAATATGAGCAGTGGGTCCGATCCGATCTACTGCCGCGCTCGCACGGCGACTTCCGCATCGGAGCGGAGAACTACCACAAGAAGGTTCTCTACGAAGAGATGGTGGACCTTCCGCTCGACCGTCTGCTTGCGATCGGCTACGACAATCTTCATGAGAACCAGCGCAAGCTAGCTGAGCTGTGCAAGAGAATCGACCCCTCCAAAACGCCGCAAGAGATCTCCACCCGCTTCGAAAAAGACCACCCGGCACCGGATCAGCTTCTGCAGACCTTCCGCAGCACGTTAAGCGGACTGATTTCGTTCATCAACGAACACAAAATTATCACCATACCCGGCGAGACCAGGCCCATCCTCGAAGAAACACCGCCGTTCATGCGAGCCCTGACCACGGCGTCCATGGATCCGCCCGGCCCCTACGAGCAAGTCGCCACCGAAGCATATTTCAACGTCACCCTGCCTGAGAAGACCTGGCCCCAGCAGCGAGTCACGGAATTCATGACGGCCTTCAACCGAGGCACAATCGCCAGTACCGCCATCCATGAGGCATTCCCCGGGCACTTTGTGCAGCTGCTCTGGTTCCAGAAAGTTCAGTCGAAAGTCCGGAAACTAGTGGGCAGTAACTCCAACATTGAAGGCTGGGCGCACTACACCGAGCAGATGATGGTCGACCAGGGTTATGGCGGCAACGATCCCGAAATTCGTTTTGGCCAGCTGCTCGACGCGCTGCTCCGAAATTGCCGCTACATTGTAGGCATCGAGATGCACTCCGGCAAACGGAGCTACGAGCAAGGCATCGAGTTCTTCATGAAGGAGGGCTATATGTCGCGCGATTACTCCGAACGCGAAACCAAGCGGGGCACCTCCGATCCGACCTATCTTGTGTACACCCTGGGTAAACTCGAAATTCTCAAGCTGCGCGAAGATTATCAGCGGAAAATGGGTGCCGGTTTCTCACTTGAGAAATTTCACGACGAGTTCATGCAGCAGGGCGGCGTACCGGTTAAATTAATCCGGCATGCCATGCTGGGCAACGATTCGTCTCCTCTGCTCTGAAGCCGTCATGGACGAAGATCCGGCCGTTCTGTCGCGCCGCACTTTCCTGCAAGCCACCACCACTGGCCCTACCGCCGCAGCCGCCGCGAGCCGGATCGAAGCGGCTGAGTCTCCATTTCGGCCGCAAGCGCACCCGCGCCGCCTTTCCGAAAATCTGTATGTTCTCGAAGATACCTGCAATGTGTATGTCCTGCGCAGCGGGACCCATGCACTGCTGATCGATTTCGGCTCAGGCGCAATTCTCGACGACCTGTCTGCGCTGGGTATCACGGCGGTGGATTGGATTTTGCACACTCACCACCATCGTGATCAGGCACAGGGCGACTGGCTCGCCGCCGCCGCGAAAATTCCCATCGCGGTTCCGGAGCACGAGCGCGAGTACTTTGTGAACGCCGAGCATTTCTGGCAAACCCGCCGGATCTTCGAGCAGTACGCCGTGCGCAACGACTTTTTCACGCTGACCCGAAGTGTCCCGATTGCGGCCGTGTTGCGCGACTACCAGATCTTTCGATGGAGGCAATACGAAATTCGTGTACAGCCGGCGCCCGGCCACACTCCCGGCTCGATAGCCTTAGTCACCACGATCGACGGACGCACGGTCGCATTTTCAGGAGATCTAGTTTGCGCGCCCGGCAACCTTCAGACGCTCTTCGACTTGCAATACTATTACGCCGAACATGAAGGCGTGGATTTGGCGGCTTACTCGCTAGCTTCACTGTCGAAGTTCAAACCCGACCTGCTGTGTCCCTCGCACGGCGCCGAACTCACAGCGCCTCAGCCCGTGATCGACAGTCTTATCGACAAACTGCGGGAATGGTGGCAGTTCTGGAAGCCGTGGGGATTTACGCTCGACAACAAGCCGCGCGAATTGACGCCGCATGTAATCGCGCACTACCAGACGATGTCATGTTTTTACGCCATTCTCAGCCGCAGCGGCAAGGCTTTGTTTCTCGACTATGGCGGTCCAAGCTGGAACTCGTTCTATGCGTTCAAGGATTCGGTAGGCATGTACGGCCGATTCCGCTTTCTCGAGCACAGCATCGATCATCTGCAGCATAAGTACGGCGTGCAATCCATCGATGTTGCGATCCCCAGCCACATGCATGATGATCACCTCAATGGCTTTCCCTATTTAGCCGAACATCACGGGACGAAGATCTGGTGTTTCGAGAATTTCGCCGGCATACTCGAAAATCCAGGCGGGCAAAATCTGGGATGCACCTTCGGTTCGCCGATCAAAATCGACCGGATCATCCGTGACCGCGAAACGTTCCGTTGGCAGGAGTACGAATTCACCGCGGTCCACTCACCGGGTCACACGCACTATCAGATGGCATTGTTTACCACAATTGACGGCGTGCGCCTCGCTTTCACGGGCGACGCGTTCTTCCATGACGCCGACAAGCCGTTCGAGATTCGTCACAACCTGATCTATCGCAATCGCGTAAAAACAGGCGACTACCTGAAATCGCTCGCGAATTTGGAGGAGTTTCGTCCGCACATTGTCTGCCCCGGACACGGTGAACCCTTCTTACTTGATGACGATATGGTGCAGAGCTTTCGAACCAGGCTCCAGAAGCAAGATGCGCTGATTCGCGAACTCGCCGGCGCTGGGGCGGCGGACCTTGCGATGGATCCGTCCTGGGTGCAAATTTATCCCTACCAATCGGTAGCCGAACCGGGTGATACTCGCCAATTTGAAATTCGGGTACGGAACCACTGGCCGCGCGCCATCAGCGTCGAAGCACGAATGATTCTGCCTGCCGGTTGGAACTGCGATCCACCGATCGTGCGTCTCAAGCTTCAGGGAGGCGAAAGCGCCGCCACGCCCATACGCGTTGCAATCCCGCGCACTTTCCGCCACGATGGCTCACGCCTCGCAATACCGGCGGACGTTGTTTGCGACGGGAAGTATCTCGGTCAGATCGCCGAAGCAACCATCGACGTGCGCAACTTTCCCATCCCTGCAGCCGCGAGAACACCAGCCGGCTTTTAGCGTGCAAGCCGGTTATACTTCTTGAGCACTTCGGTAAGCCGTTCGTGCGGCAATCCGATCACGCGGTGCCCGTCGATCCCCACCATAGTCTCGGCCCCCACCATCGCATTCACGATCGCCTCTTCCGTCGCCTCCACGGTAGCCTCAAACACGGGATCGAGCGAATCATTGCCGATCATCGTGACGTTGTTCGTGCCTTCGCTCTTCACTCCTCGATTCGCTACCGAGAAAGCCAGGAACAGATCGCCTGAACCATTGCCTGAAATCGAACCCGTTCGTCCGAGTCCGAGTGTCGCGCGCCGCGCCAGGCGCTTCAACTGCGCCGAGACAAGTGGTGCATCCGTCGCGACTACGATAATGATTGACCCGACGTCCTGACCGATGCGCGGCTCGTTTGCCGCATACGGTGTTTCCTCCGGGATCTCATGTCCGACCGGCACTCCGGCAACGCGCAGCAGCGGACGCCTGCCGCAATTACACTGCACGAGAACGCCAACGGTGAAAGCGCCGTCTTTCGCACTCACTCTTCGCGAGCTCGTTCCAATACCGCCTTTGAACCCGTAACAGACCATGCCCGTTCCGCCTCCGACGTTGCCTTCAGCCACCGGGCCTGGCTTTGCCGAATCGAGCGCGCGCAAGGCGTCACCCGCCCCGCG
>JAVHMZ010095854.1:0-10232 GCA_034782995.1 Amazona versicolor | reverse complement strand
CACCAGACCAAGCGCTGGAATCCAAAGATGAAGGAATACATCTTTGGCGAACGTAACGGCATTTACATCATCGATCTGCAGAAGACCTTGAAGCTGTTCAAAGACGCCGCGCGGTACGTCGGCGAGATGGCCGCTCAAGGCAAGAATGTTTTGTTCGTCGGCACCAAGCGACAGGCGCAGGAAGCGGTTGCGGAAGAGGCTTCCCGTTGTCAGATGTTCTACGTGAACTCGCGTTGGTTGGGCGGCCTGCTGACCAACATGACCACCGTGCAGAAGTCCATCAAGCGGCTCAAGGAGCTTGAAATGATGGCCACCGACGGCGGTTACGCGGCGCGTCCGAAGAAAGAAGTGATTCGGCTCGAACGCGAGCGCAAGCATCTCGACTCCAACCTCGCCGGCATTAAAGACATGCCTGGGCTTCCCGATCTGCTGTTCGTGATCGATTCGAACAAGGAAGCCATCGCGGTGAAGGAAGCGCGGCGGCTCGGCATCCCCGTGGTGGCGATCGTCGACACCAACTGCGATCCCGACGAAGTCGATTGGGTGATCCCTGGCAATGACGATGCTTTGCGCGCCATCCGGCTGTTCACCAGCAAGATCTCGGATTCGGTGATCGAGGGCCGCTCGCTGGCGACCGAGCAAGACTTCGCGCCCGAGAAGCTTATCTCCGACGAGACGCCGCAGGACGAGGCTATGCCGGAGTACACCCAGTATGTCGACGAGAAGTACGCTGCGCAGATTATGGCTGAAAGCCTAATGGACGACGATCTGCCATCCGTGACTCGCCGTTCGCTCGCCGCCGAAAGCGCTGCCGAGCGCGCCGCTCAACGCGCCGACCGCGAATCGCAACTGGCGCTGCCGGAAAACGAGCCGGTTCAAAGCCCTAGCTAGCGCCCGCGGCCTGAAGTCCCTCCGCGTCATTGCATACGATGAGGCGAACGCCAACGTCGTGCTCTTCGGAGGCAACACACCTCAAGGCGTGAACCCGAAGCTCCAAGTGTCATTTGCAAAAGGATCGCCGGTTAGCTCTCCGCCGTGCCCGTCCGGTAGAGCAGCTTCAACAGGTCCTTGAGCGCGCACTCTGCTGCGGCTGCTCATAAAACCGGTTGATCTATCTGCGGTATAGTAGTGATTATCACTACGAAGGCAAAAACTCTATGGAAACAAGAATTTCGGCCGCGGACGCAAATCGCCGGTTTTCGGAAATATTACGAACAGTCAAGACAGGCGGCAGCGTTATAGTGACAAATCACGGCAAACCCGTTGCCAAGATCACGCCCGCTACAGGGGATGCGAGCGATGCAGAGAACGCGCGCTCCGCACTTTTTGCCCGCCTTCTTAAGCAGCGAACGGTAAGAGTAGGCCGATGGAGTAGAGACGAGTTATACGAAGACTCAAAATGAAGATAGCCCTCGACACCAACATTCTGGCTTATGCGGAAGGGGTGAACGGACCGGCAATGCGCGACAAAGCGCTCGCCCTGATCCGAAGGCTGCCTCCGGAGGAGATCGTCCTGCCAGTTCAGACTCTGGGCGAATTGTTCAACGTACTCGTTCGAAAGATGAAGCGCCGCCCAACACGCGCGCGGGAAACGGTGCTTAGCTGGCGTGACGCGTATTCCACATATGAGACCTCGTCTCGAGTCATGGTTAGCGCTATCGATCTTGCTTCTACGCATAATCTGACGATCTGGGATTCAGTTGTGCTGGCCGCATCCGCGGAAGCCGAGTGCCGCTTTCTTTTGTCTGAGGATCTACAAAACCGCTTTACTTGGCGTGGGGTTACCGTTGCGAACCCGTTCGCGCCAACACTTCCTCCCATTTTGGCTACGGCACTTTCAGATGCGCCGCCTGGCGCGAGGAGATTCATCCATTAAACCTCGCGTGCCCCAAGACATTTGGTCGTTGCGCGTTCGCTAACATAAAAGCAGGTAGACATCGTCGCTCAACGCTTCGGAGCTTGGGCGCGCGGTCTCCGGGACCCATCCACAACCGGAAGTTTCTTCAAAGGAATCATCATTTATGGCGGATATCTCTGCGCAACAAGTAAAGCTACTGCGGGAACGCACCGGGGCGGGCATGATGGAATGCAAAACCGCCCTTCGCGAGGCCAACGGCGACCCCGCCGAAGCCGAAATCATTCTCCGCAAGAAAGGGATCGCGTCGGCTCACAAAAAGTCTTTCCGCAGCACGCACCAGGGCCTCATCGCCAGCTATATCCATCCCGGCGGACAACTCGGCGTTCTCGTCGAAGTGAACTGCGAGTCCGACTTCGTGGCGCGCACCGACGACTTCATCGGCCTTTCACGCGATCTGGCCATGCACATCGCCGCTGCCAATCCCCTTTACCTGAAGAAGGGAGACGTGCCACCCGAACTGATCGAAAAGGAAATCGAGATCGCTCGCCATCGCGCCATCAACGAAGGCAAGCCCGAGCGTGCGCATGACGCCATCGTGAAAGGCCGGCTCGATAAGTTTTACGAAGAGGTCTGCCTTCTCGAACAACCGTTCGTCAAAGAAAGCACGCACACCATCGATCAGCTCATCAAGCTCAAGATTGCCAAACTCGGCGAGAACATCGCCGTCGCCCGCTTCATGCGTTTCAAAGTCGGCGATGGCACCGGCCCCTCGCCGGCAATCGATTCGGCCTCGGACAGTTCCTCCTCCGCAGAGACTGCGCAGTAATGGCGCGGTACCGTCGCATCCTGCTCAAGCTGAGCGGCGAAGTGATGGCCGGACCAGCGGCGTTCGGCATCGATCCCGTACGCGTTCAGGGTCTTGCCACCGAGGTCGCGTCCGTCGCCCGCGAGGGTGTCGAAGTGGGCTTGGTCGTTGGCGGCGGTAACATCTTTCGCGGGGTTGCCATGGCGGCCAAAGACATGGACCGCGTCACCGGCGATCACATGGGAATGCTTGCCACCGTGATCAATTCTCTGGCTCTGCAGGATGCGCTCGAACGCATCGGCGTGCACACTCGCGTGATGACCGCCATCGAAATGCACGAAGTCGCCGAACCCTACATCCGCCGTCGCGCCATCCGCCATCTCGAAAAAGGACGCGTCGTCATCTTCGCCGCGGGTACGTCCAACCCATACTTCTCCACCGACACCGCGGCGGTGCTACGAGCCCTCGAGATCAAGGCGGAAGTAGTCGCCAAAGCCACCAAGGTCGACGGCGTCTATGACCGTGACCCCCTGAAAGATTCAAATGCCCGCCGCTACGACGAGATTGGCTACACCGAAGTGCTAACCCAATCGCTTGGGGTCATGGACGCCACCGCCATTGCCATGTGCCGCGCCAACAAACTCCCTATCCTTGTTTTCAATCTCAATGTCCCCGGCAATATAATGCGTATGTCGATGGGTGAGACTGTTGGCACCCTGATCCATTAATCACAGCCATGAACTCCGTCAAAGAGATCGAATCTCACGCCAAAACGCGCATGGAAAAAGCCATTGCCGATTTCCAGCATGAACTCGGCACGCTGCGCACCGGCCGCGCCTCCATCCACATGCTCGACGGCATCCAAGTCGATTATTACGGCACACCCACTCCTTTGAATCAGGTCGCGAATCTTCATGTCCCGGAGCCCGGCATGATCACCGTGCAGCCATGGGACATCTCCCAGATCGCCGCAATCGAAAAGGCGATCCGCAATTCGGACCTGGGCGTCAATCCCGCGAATGACGGCAAAATCGTCCGCCTCCCGATTCCGCCGCTCAACGAGGAACGCCGCAAAGAAATGGTGAAGCGGCTTCATGGGATGGCTGAAGACCATCGCGTGGCTGTCCGAAACATTCGCCGCGATGCCAATGAGCAGGTCAAGAAGCTTACCAAGGACAAGAAAATCGCCGAAGACGAGGAACGCCGCGCGCTCGACGAAACGCAAAAGCTCACCGACGCGCAAATGAGCAAACTCGACGCCGCCGCGCGCTCCAAGGAAAAAGAGCTCCTCGAGTTTCGATAAGCGGTGCAAATGGATTGGACGCGTTTGCGTGTTCCGGCTTCGAGCGCAAATCTCGGGCCGGGCTTTGACGCGTTCGCCGTGGCGCTCGATCTCTACCTCGACTGCCGCTTCCGTCCCGCTTCAAACCTGATCATCACCGCTCGCGGATGCGATGCGGCTCTCATCCCGTGCACCCCAGAAAATCTGATCTGGCAAACGGCTGCGGAACTCGCCCGCGCTCACGACCGCATGCTGTCTCCGATTGAGCTGGAAATCGAGAACTCCATACCGTTAGGCAAAGGTTTGGGTTCTTCCGCCGCGGCTTTGACCACCGGAATCGTGCTAGCCAACCGGCTTCTTGGCCTAGCGTGGACGCGCAACCAAGTGCTCGATTATGCTGCCCGCATCGAAGGTCATCCCGATAACGTCGCCGCCTGCGCGCTCGGCGGCATCGCCGTAGCCGCCATCGACGGTAGCGGAAAAGTTTGCGCCGTACGGCTGGAGATGCCCGCCCGTTGCGCGCTCGCTGTCGCCATTCCGGACTTCGCTCTTCCCACATCGCACGCACGCGCGCTTCTGCCGCAACAATACACCCGCGACGACGCCGTGTTCAACATCCAGCGCGCCGGACTTCTTGCGGCCGCCTTCGCTACCGGCAATACTGACGCGCTGGAAACCGCGCTTGCCGATCGCATCCATCAGCCCTATCGCGCGCCGCTGGTGCCAGGACTTGCGGACCTGCTCGCCTTAGGCGCTCCCGGACTATACGGCTGCACTCTCAGCGGCGCCGGTCCAGCCATCCTGATCTTTTACGATCCCGCGCACTCCCACATCCCCGACGCGGTCGAACGCGTCCTCCAAACGGCCGGGTCGACCGCGCGCGTGAAGCCGATCTCGGTCGCCGCGCACGGTTTTCGAATTTCCAAAGACCCCACGTAGACTGTTGGAATAACCACGTGACTCGTCGCGCGTTTGCGCTTGCGACCGCGATTCTATTCGCGGTCTCCTGGATCTTCCCGATCGCTGCGGGCCTGACCCATAACACCGAAAACCTCCCGCGCTGGTGGGGACCCGTGGATGTGACGCTTGCCTTCCTTTGCGCGCTCGTCGCCTTCGCCATTCAAGCCTCCACTCGCCACGCCGTGAGCAAGCGCGACCATGACACAGCCTACGTGGTTTACCGGACGGCGACACACGCGCTCATTGTCACCGCCGTGTTGGTCATGATCGCAGGAGACCGGATCGTATGGTCACAATGCGCTACCGGATTTCTATGGCGCTCTTGGCTCGGGCTATACATACTCCCATGGTGGCTAGCTGCAATACGTCCGGTTCGCGTTCCCACCGCCGCAAATATTCTCGAATGATCGTCACCGTCTCTTCGATATACTCGCTACACCAAGCGCGCCCTGTGTAAACTTTGCAGGCGCTCCGACATTCCAAGTGGCCAGCAACAACTCGCAGTCGATCAATGAAAGGAAACTCCAGATGAAACGTGTTTACCGTCTTTTGATTCCGTTGTTCACATTCGCGGCCGCTTCAAGCGCGGCGCAGTCGGGCGAATTCCCCATCGATATAAGCGCTTTGGCAAATCTAGCTTGGACCGCGCCATTTTGCAGCGAAGCTCTCACCAATGCCGCGACACTACCAACCGGCGGGCAAGTCTTCGGTGGGGTGCCGTTTGTCATTCCGGACGGCACGAACAATTACTGGAGCGGCGCTCTAGCCGCTAACTGCGGCGCTGGCGCAACAACTCTTACCGTCCCCGTCGGCGTTTTTGGTGTTACTTCGGCCTTCACGGTCATGAATACGATTTTCGGCCAGCCCGGACCCAACGCCTACCTTTATGTGACCTTCACCGGCAGTGGAGGCGCAACGCGGACCGTGCGGCTTGTAGGTGGTGTGAATGTCCGCGACTATAACCAGGACGGCTTCCAAAACACCATCAACAACACGTCGACCGTTCAAGTTTTCAATAACGGTATAGGTCAACGTCTGGATCGCCAGGAGTACCTTCTTCCGAAGGAGTTTGCTAGCCAGATACTCACCAGCATCACCATCACCGACTCGGGAGCGCCCGATTTCAGCCGCGCCGTTTTCGCCGCGCTCACCGTAAGCAATTGCCCGGCATTTGTGGCGGAGCGAGTCTCGACTACCGCCGGTTCTATCGTCTATCTTCCCGGCCCCGGGCTATACGAACAAGACATCACGCTCACCAACACGGGAACCACCGCTGTTACCGGCCCGCTCTTCTTCATTCTGGAAGGTTTGCCCGCAACCGTTACTCTCGCTAACAACGCCGGCGCGACTACATGTTTCGCTCCGCTCGGCAGCCCGTACGTGTTGCCTCTAAGGGCGGGCGCCTCACTTGCTCCGAACACTTCGGTCGTTTTCCATCTGTTCTTTAGCACCTCGGCGGGTTCGGATATCACTTACCAACCGTTGACCACCGGCAGTTTGGGCGGAAAGCCGTAGTACTCGAAACTTTCGAAGGGGCGCACGGAAACTGCTAGCTCCGTGTTTGCGCGCGCCTCACGTAACGAACTGTACACCTTCTAAGCGACACGACAAAACCGTACAAACTACCGACATGATCGGGATAAGCTTGGGATGTTTATATTCTCCGGCCTAGACCGGCACGGACATTGAACAGAGTGACGGAGACGATATGAAAGTCGTGCGCAAACTCGTTCTACTCGCAAATATCCCGCTTATTACATCTTGGGCCGCGGTTCCGCAATTCAACGGAGTCCATCGCGACCTCCCATTGCCCGCCACACAACGGCCCGTAGCCGTCGGAGATTTCAACGGCGACGGCAAACTGGACTTCGCCGAAGCCTCTACCAACACCAACGCCATTATCGTGGCGTTAGCGGCGGCACACAGCGGCTTCACCTATGCGAAGCTGCCGCTCATCACCGATGCGGGCGGCGTGTCGGCAGTGGACATTAACGGGGATGGCAAACTGGATCTCGTCGCCGCGGGACGCGACATTCAGGTCTTCCTCGGTAACGGCGACGGAACGTTCGCAGCGCCCATCAACCGTTCTATTGGTAGCTATGCCATCTCACAAACCATTGCGGATTTTAGCGGCGAGGGCAAGCTAGATCTCGCTGTCGGGCTTAGCGCGGGAGTTCAGCTCTTCTGGGGTAATGGCGACGGCACTTTCACCACCGGAACATTCCTCCCAGGCGACACCTATGTTATTGTCGCCGCCACGGACTTTAATGGTGACGCGATCCCCGATCTCGTGGCTGTCGGAACGAGTTTGTCGGTTTATCTTGGTGTCGGGAACGGTACCTTTCAGAAGCGTACGTCCCCTGCGCCGGCCGGACAGGTGACCGAACTGGCGGTCGCCGACTTCAACCGCGATCAAGTTCCAGACGTCGCTTTGAACTTTGCTTCCAACGACACACAATCCTCTGGTACGCAGGTCTACCTTGGTAATCACGACGGGACGCTACGGCTTACAACCACCAAGACGACCGCGAACTTAAGCACCGCCACCGGAGTTGCCGCAGGCGATTTCGATGGCGACGGTAAGCCCGATCTCGTCGTACTCTCCTGGATAGGGCCTAAGCCCAACGCCAATTCCTTGAATGCGGTTTCCGTGTTTGCCGGCAATGGCGACGGTACCGTCAGCGCTACCAGTTGCTCAACGCCTGTTGGTAACAGGCCGGAGGCGGCGACCGCAGTCGACTGGAACGGCGATGGCAAGCTGGATCTTATTGTTAGCGACTATACTGACGACTCCGGTTTTGTTTACGGCATTTCCTTGTTAGAGGGATTGGGGAACTGCTTGTTCTCGGAAGCTCCATCCATTCTTACCGAACCGAATGGCGGAATCTCCGCGGTGGCGACCGGAGATTTTAACGGCGACGGATTGCCTGATGTCGTTACGGCCGATGCGAAAACCAGCGACGTTTCGGTGTTGCTTAATGGGGGTTCTGGCCTCAAGTTTCCGGTAAGCTCTCCGGCCGGCTTGCCGGCCCAACTGATTGCCGTTGGAGACGTGAACAACGACGGCAAGCTGGATGTCGTGGTTATGGGAGGAAGAAGCCTGAACGCATCCGTGCTGCTCGGAGAAGGGAATGGCACTTTCCAGTCACCTTTAACGGTGCCTATGGGTTTGACGAGAGGGCCGATCCAGATTGCCGTCGCCGACTTTAACGCCGACGGAAACCTGGATATTGTGGCGTTAGACGGCACCGAGCATGTATACGTCTCCTTCGGATTGGGCGGGGGTGCCTTTGCGCCGCCTCTGACCCTTACCGAGAAATACCCCGCGCAGTATCTGGCCGTCGGCGATGTCAACGGCGACGGGATTCCGGACATCATCACGTTTCAGGGCGGCGGGTATATCGATGAATTCCTGTCCGGAGGAGACGGCACGTTCTCCCCCTATATTCAGCTTCAGGGCTATCAAGGCCTGAACCAGATTTATCTCGTCGATGTCAACGGAGACGGAAAGCTCGATATTGTTTTCGTAAGCGACCCCGTTACGGTGGTCCTCGGGAACGGCGACGGAACCTTTGGCTCGCTCGTTCTGACCAACGCTGGGTCGTTCGGTGGAGGTCCGCTCGCCTTTGCGGATTTCAATGGAGATGGAAAGCTGGATATCGCGGTTGCCGCTTCGTTCTATAACAGCACCGTGATCCTGGAGGGCAACGGCGACGGCACATTCACCAACGCCGGCTCTTACGCCGCCCGCTACTACCCCACTTCCATTGCGACGATCGACGTGAACCATGATGGGAAGCCGGATGTAATTAGCGCTAACAGCTTTGGCATCTCCGTATTGGGGAACGCCGCCCCGTAAGCCGGCGCGGCCACTCGCTTCGCTGCCTGCTGAGGGGGCGACACGGCGGGTGTATAAAAAATAGGATCGATTATGAACACTGTTTTTCGGTTTCCGCAAAGTCTTCTTCTCGCCCTCGCGTTCGCTGGCTCCGCCGCGTACGCAGGGGAAATTACCGTCGATCTCAGCGGCTATGCCAATGAAGCTTGGACGTTTCAAGGCCCAAACGACTACCTGATCATCAACGGCTCCACCTTCCCCATAGGCGCGCAGAACTTCGGTGGTGTTCCATTCCTAATCCCTGATGGTTCACATAACTACTGGGGCGCGGGTGCGGCGGCTAATTTCGGCCCCGGCGTCGTTCGCCTGACCGTCCCCGTTGGCGTGTACGGCGTGACTTCGGTTTTCACCGTAATGAACACCATGTGGGGATACCCGGGCCCCACATCTTATCTGTACGTCACCTTCTCCGGCAGCGCGGGCGCAAGGCGCACCGTCCCGCTGTTCGGCAACGCCAATGTTCGCGACTACAACCAGGACGGCAACACCAATTCCATCGACAACACCAATACCGTCCAGGTTTGGCAAAACGGACTCGGGCAGCGTCTCGACCGCCAACAGTACGTGCTTCCGCCGGAGTTCGCCGCGCAAACGCTCGATTCGATCACCATCACTGACACGGGCAACGAAGGCAATGGAACGAACGGCAGCCGCGCTGTTCTCGCGGCGCTCACGGTGAATACCTGTCCGGCGTTCGTTGCGGAAAGGTTGTCCGCCTCGTACGGCGCGATCGTCTATCAACCGTTTCTGCATCTGTACGAGCAAGATGTTACGCTCACCAACACGGGTACAAGCGCCATCGCCGGACCTCTGTTCTTCATTGCGGAGAACCTGCCTGCCGGAGTGGCTCTTGCCAACGAAGCGAGTGCGACGACGTGTTTCTCACCACTCGGAAGTCCTTACGTCGTGCCGCTTCTGCCCGGCGCTTTGATCTCTCCGCAAAGCTTCATCACTTTTCGTCTGCTGTTCAAGAACCCGATAGGCGTGGCGATCACCTACACGCCCCTAATAGCAGGCAGTTCCGGTGGACGGCCGTAACCCATCATCGACCGCTACGTGTGGATAACAGCCGTGAGTCTACTTCTTAAACGGTTACTCTGCATCGTTATTTCGATCTCGACCCTTGCCGGCGCACCGAAGTCAGTTCCTAAAATTCCGAACGCTATCACGAGCGATGAATATGAAGTCTACTCAGCGTGGTTGGCCTACTACTTTAAAACACAGTTAGTTGCCGAGAAGCTATCGCATGATGAGGCGCACTCGTTGAGGGTAGGAGGGACCACATTCACCTTCGATCCGATCGGGAACGATCGCCATTGCTCCGCCGACGCTTTTCTATCAGAGCGGCGTGTAGACCGGTCGATGCTGAAAGCTTTTCATGAGATAGGCGAAGCTCTCTATCCGATACACGTCAAGAACCTTGAAAAGT
>JAVHMZ010095853.1:0-27560 GCA_034782995.1 Amazona versicolor | reverse complement strand
GAAGCTCGAGCGGGGCCGGCGGCGCGCCGGGAGGGGCGCCGCCAATGACCTGCGTCCAATAGCCGAAGGACCAGGCGGATTGCATGATGATCGCGGCGACGCCCGCCGCCGCGGTGCATGGCGCGCCCGGCCGCATCAGCGCGAGCCCGCCGGCCAGGCACAGCGCCGCCCAGCCCAGCCCAGGGATGGCGGCCGGCCAGAACACGAGGCCGAGCGGCAGCAGGCAGCAGATCGGCGCGATGGCGAGCGGAATGACTTGCCGGGCGCGGCGCCGGCCTGGATGGCGCGCGATGGTCATGGCCCGGCCGCTGCCATATTTGAAGTATTGCCGGGCGAGTCCACGGATGGTGCCGCGCGGGTAGTAGACGAGCGCCAGCGCAGGCTCGAGCCAGATCCGGCCGCCCGATTGCAGGATCCGGTGGTCGAGCTCGGCATCCTCGTTGTGCGAGTAGGTCTCGTCGTAGCCGCCAACGGCGGCAAAGGCGCCGATCGCCATCAGCGCGTGGTGGCCGTGCTCGATCCAGCCGCCGGAGCGGCCAACCATGCGGTGGGCGGAGCCGCCGGTGCCGAGCAATGAGTTCTGCGCCGTCGCGGCCGCCCGCTGGAAGCATGTGGTGCCGCGGCTGCGCATCGGAGTCACGACCGAGGTGGCGCCACGCTCGACGGCTGTCCGGACCAGCGAGGAGGCGTAATCGGGCGGATACTCGGCGTGCGCGTCGATCCGCACGAGCCAACGGCGCCCGACGCCGAAACGGCGGACAGCCAGGTTGACGGAGGCGCTGATGCCCAGCGGAACGTCGGTCGGCATGGCGACGACCCGCTTGTCACGGCGTCCGATCGCTTGCACGACCGCCACGGTGTCGTCACGGCTGCCGCCATCGGCGAGCACGATCAGCGCCTCCGCGCAGCCGGCGTCGTCCTGGATGGCGCGGATCACGCGTTCGATGTGCGCTTGCTCGTTCAGCGCGGGTATGACGATCAGCACGTCGGCGCCCTGCTTGGCTGCGAGCGGATCGCCGGCGCCGGCGCGAATGCTGGATGGCGAGCTGACGTCGTTCACCACAAGGCTCGTCAGGCGACCAGCGACTTCATGACGATGTGGCCGAAAATGGCGTGCACGTCCTCGCTCCACTGCATGTCGTCGACCTCGGCCCACACCGTATGCGCGGCCAGCCGCTTCAGCTCGCCGCCGCGAAAGCCGCACAGGCCCAGAGTGTGGCAGCCCATCTCGTTGGCCAGCCTGATTGCCTTGACGATGTTGGGCGAGTTGCCGCTGCCGGATATGGCGATCACGAGATCTCCGGGAGCGGCGACGTTGGCGAGCTGCTCGCTGAAGATGCTCTCGTAACATAGGTCGTTCGAGTAAGCGGTCATCAAACCGACGTTGTCGACCAGGCTGCGACCGCGGAATGGCCGCTTCTTGGCAAGATAGGCAGCCTTGTTCCAATCGGTGACGTAGTGCAGCGCCGTCATCGCGCTGCCGCCGTTGCCCATGGTGATGATCTGCTGGCCGGCGTCCCAGGCGCGGTGCACCATCGCGACCGCCGTATCGAGGGCGACAGTATCCATGCCCGCCAATACGCGCGACAGCGAGGCCAGGTATGCCGCGCTCGAGGCAGCCCGAGGCAACGAGGCGGTGTCGGGCACCGGGTTTGCTCCTTCTGGTCTGACGACCGAAGATGGTCGCATGCGAGGCAGCCCAATAGCATCGCCGCCACGCGGATTGTAGGCGGCAACCGCTAACAGTTTGGAAACCTGATGACGACGCATCTCATCACCGGCGGCGCCGGGTTCATCGCCGCGAACCTGGCACGGCGGCTGCTGGGCCAGGGTCACGACGTGCTGCTGCTCGATGACCTGTCGTTCGGAAGCGAGGCGAACCTGAGCTGGATCGGCGGCGCGGCGCGCTTCGCCCGCGCCGACTGCGCCGACCCGGCGGCGATCCGCGCCGCGCTCGACACGCTTGCCACGCCATCACCGGGCGACGTGTGGCTACTGGCCGCGAACTCGGACATCGCCGCCGGGACCGACGATCTGCGGGTGGACCTGCACCGCACGTTCATGACGACCGCGGGCGTGCTGCTGGCAATGCGCGCCCTGGGCCCGGCACGGCTGCACTTCGCCTCGTCCTCGGCGGTCTATGGCGATCAGCGGGACCAGGCGACTACGGAGGCGAGTGGCCCATTCGAGCCGATCTCGCATTACGGCGCGATGAAACTGGCATCGGAGGCGCAGATCCGGGCCGCGGTCGAGAGCTTCATCCCCCAAGCCAACGTGCTCCGGTTCGCCAACATCATCGGCACGCCGGCAACCCACGGCGTCGTCTTGGATTTCATCGACCGCCTGACGCGCTCACCGCACCGGCTCGTGGTGCGCGGCGACGGCACGCAGCGTAAACCCTACCTCCATGTCGACGAGCTGATCGACGCCATGCTGTTCGTTGCCAGCCATGCACCCGCATCCTACAACGTTTTCAATGTCGGACCCGAGGATGACGGACTGAGCGTGGCGCGGATCGCCGAGATTGTGGTGGACGCAGTCGCTCCTGGGGCGGAGATCGCGTTCGGGTCCGAGCCTCGAGGCTGGGTCGGCGACGTGCCGCGGGTCCGGCTGCCGACCGCCAAGCTGGCCGGGCTCGGGTGGACGGCGCGGCTGAGTTCGGAACAGGCCGTCCGGCAGGCGCTCGGCGAGATTCTTGCGGCCCGCCGCGGGAGCGGCTGATGCAGGCCGTCATCCTGGCCGGCGGCAAGGGGACCCGCCTCGCCTCGCGGCTGCAGGGGCGGCCGAAGCCGCTGGTGGAGGTCGGCGGCGTCCCGCTGCTGGAACGACAGCTGACGCAGCTCGCCTCGCAAGGCATCACCTCGGCGGTGGTGCTGGTGAACCACGAGGCTGGGCAGATCGAGACGTTCCTCGGCAGCCAGGACTTCGGCTGCCGGACCACGCTGATCGACGACGGCGAGCCGCGGGGCACGTCGGGCGCGGTCGTCGCATGTCTCGGCGCGCTGGAGCCGCGTTTCCTCGTCGTCTACGGCGATACGCTGTTCGATCTCGACGTCGCCGCGATGGTGGCGGCGCACGAGCGGGCGGGCGCCGAGGCGACGCTGCTGCTGCACCCCAACGACCACCCGGCCGATTCGGATCTCGTGGAGGTTGACGAAGCCGGGCGCATCCTCGCGTTCCACTCGTATCCGCACCCAGCCGGAATGCCTTTGCCGAATCTGGTGAACGCGGCCTTCTACGTGGTCGAGCGTTCGCTGATCGAGCGCTACCGGGACGCGGCCGCCCCGGCCGACTTCGCGAAAGACTTCTTTCCCAGGGCGCTGCGCGACGGGCACCAGCTGCACGGCTATCGCAGCTTCGAGTACATCAAGGATCTCGGCACGCCGACCCGGCTGGACAAGGTGGAGCGGCATCTGGCGACCGGCGTCGTCGCCCGCGCGCGGCGGAGCGAGAAGCAGCGCGCCGTGTTCATCGACCGCGACGGAACCCTGAACGCGCTGCGCGGCTACGTGCGGACGGCGGATGAGTTCGAGCTGCTGCCCGGCGTGGTGGCGGCGCTCCGGCGGCTGAACGAAGCCGAGCGCCGCGCCGTGGTCATCACCAATCAGCCGGTGCTGGCGCGCGGGGAGTGCACGGCGGAGGGCATGCGAGCGATCCATGCCAAGCTCGATGCCGAGTTGGGGCGGCACGGGGCTTACCTGGACGGGCTCTATTTGTGTCCGCACCATCCGGATGGCGGGTTCGACGGCGAGGTCGCGGCGCTAAAGGTCGAGTGTGGGTGCCGTAAGCCGAACGCCGGACTGATCGAGCGGGCAGTGGCGGAGATCAATGTCGATCGCGCCGGGTCGTTCATGGTGGGCGACAGCACGACCGATGTGGAGGCGGCGCGCCGGGCCGGGATCGCCTCGATCCTGGTCGGCACCGGGGAGGCGGGGCGCGATGGGCGCGTGCGGGTTCGGCCGGATTTCGTGGCGACGGATTTCGCCGCGGCGGTGCGACTGATCCTCGATCGGATTCCGCCGATGGAGGCCGCGCTGGCTCCGTTCGCAGCGTCGGTGGGCGCCGGCGACTTCGTGCTGGTCGGGGGCGGCGGCGGGCCGGTCGCGTCGTCAGTGCTGGCGGCCAGCCTGCGGCGGCGTGGCCTCGGGGTGTTGGTGCTGGACGATGCCGGGCCGAGTGCTCTGGACTGCGCCGGCCGGGCGGCGGACAGCGTGCTGATCATGCCGGAAGGCGCCGACTTGCCGGCGAGCGCCGAGCGCAAGGCGCGCCGCGTTCACGTCGACGATGCTTCGGGGACGGTAACGGTCCGGTTCGTGGAGACCGGCGCGCGCGCGCGGTGATCATCAGCCGCACTCCGCTTCGGATGAGCTTCGTTGGCGGCGGCAGCGACATGCCTTCGTTTTACCGGCGGCATGGCGGGGCGGTGCTCAGCACAGCCGTCGAGCGCTATGTATATGTGAACGTCAACCGGAAGTTCGATGCCGGAATCCGCATCGCCTATTCGCGCACCGAGGAGGTCGAGCGGCGTGACCAGATCGAGCACCGGATCGTGCGCGCGACGCTCGAGATGATGGATCTGCAGGGCGGCATCGAGATCACCACGATCGCCGACATCCCCTCGCGCGGCACCGGGCTTGGCTCGTCCAGCTCGTTCACTGTGGGGCTGATCAACGCGGTGTCGGCGTATCTCGGCCGGCATTGCTCGTCGGACGAGCTGGGACGGCGGAGCTGCGAGGTGGAGCTCGAGCGGTGCGGCGAGCCGATCGGCAAGCAGGACCAGTATGCCGCCGCGTATGGCGGCCTGAACGTGATCGAGTTCCTTCCGGACGACAGCGTGCTCGTCTCGCCGGTGATCATGCCGCGCGAGGCACGGGACCAGTTGCAGCGGCGGATCATCACATTCTACACCGGGCGCACCCGCAGCGCGTCGAACCTGCTGCGCCAGCAGGACGCGGCGGCCACCAGCGATCCGGCCGCGCAGGCGGCGCTGCGGCGAATGGTCGAGCTCGTGTACGTGCTGCGTCACGAGCTGAACGACGGCACGCTGGACGCGTTCGGACCGATCCTGGACGAGAACTGGGCGCTGAAGAAGCGCTTGGCCGACGGGATCACCGACGAGGCGATCGAGGGATGGTATGCGAGCGCCAAGCGCGCGGGAGCGCTCGGCGGGAAAATACTGGGCGCCGGCGCCGGCGGCTTCCTGATGCTCTACGCCCCGGAGGAGCGGCACGAGGCGATCCGGCGGGCGCTTGCGGGCCTGCGCGAGGTGGAGCTCGGGTTCGAGCCGCTCGGCAGCCGCATCATCTTCTACAACCCGCAGCGTTAAGGGCAGGCGGACCGCTCGGAGGCCGGCCCAGGACGCCGACCCAGGGGAGTCCAAAAAGGGAGAATTGTCTCTAAGTCCGGGGCAATGTTGCGCCGCATTCGACCGCATGCTATAAACGATTCCGCTGCTGACGAATTGATACGGTGAAGCTTAGTTTTTGGACGGATGGATGTCAGATTTCGGTGAGGACCTCGACGAATCCCTCACGCATCCCCCCAACCATCGTCAGATCGAAGCGACTTGCCGCAATAAGAGCGGATCTGCTTCTCTCGCTGCATACAAGCGCGTGGTGGATGTGGTCCTTTCGACAGTCCTGCTTGCGGTCACCTTTCCGATTCTCGTCTGCCTCGCGCTGGCCGTGGCGGCAAACTTCGATGGCGGTCCGATCATCTACCGGCAACGCCGCGTAGGGCTGAACGGCCGTCCATTCGATTGCCTGAAATTTCGTTCCATGCGGGTGGGTGCGGACAAGCTGCTTCCCGCACTGCTAGCGCGCAACCCTGCCCTGCAGGCCGAATGGGCCGACACCCATAAGCTGCAGACCGACCCGAGGGTAACGCGCATCGGCAAGCTGCTGCGATCGACTTCGCTGGACGAGCTGCCGCAGCTCTGGAACGTGCTGGTGGGCGACATGAGCGTAGTGGGGCCGCGGCCGATCACGCAAGCCGAGGTGGATGGTCCGTATCGGATCTATGGCGCGCGGCAGGAATATCTATCCGTTCGGCCGGGGATCACCGGACTGTGGCAGATCAGCGGGCGCAGTGCGGTCAGCTACGAGCGGCGTGTCGCGCTCGACCGGGACTATGTCCGCAACCTCTCGTTGCAGCGCGACCTATCCATTCTTCTGCGCACGGTCGGCGCGGTGATGCGGCGTATCGGAGCGTGTTGACCGACCGCGGCCGGGTCGGCGCGTGCGGTTGAGGCGTGGCCGGCGATGACGGTCAGCAGCCAAACCACCGCCCGGTCCTTGGTGTGGAGTGGGGTCGAGGGCGGCAGCCTCGTGCTGATCTCGTTCGGATCGCTCATTGTCTATTCGCGGTTGCTCACGCAGAGCGAGTTCGGACTGTTCTCGATCGCGCTGGCGATCACGGACCTGCTTTGCGTGCCGGTCAACATGCTGTTCCACGACTCGCTGGTGCAACGCCTGGAGATCACCGACCGGCATTTCGATACGGCGTTCACAGTCACCGCGCTGGTCAGCTTGGTGCTGCTGGCAGCGTTCTGGATCGCCGGGCCGCTGTTCGAACACGCCGTAGGGCAGCCCGGGGCGGCAGCCGTGCTCGGCTGGATGGGGCTGACATTCCCGATTATGGGGCTGAGCGCCATCATCGTCGCGCAGCAGCGGCGGGAGTTCGCGTTCAAGTCGCTGGCGCTGCGTTCGCTCGTCGGGCGCATGCTGGGCGGCGTGGCCGGGATTGCTGCGGCGTTCCTCGGCGCCGGGGTGTGGAGCCTCGTGCTGCAGTGGATCGTCGCAGCACTCGTCGGCTCGCTCATGTTGTGGTTCGGCGCCGCGCGGGCGCCTCGGTTGCGGTTCGGAGCGCGGGAGTTCCGGCAGCTCATCGGCTTCGGCGCGTTCTCCGTGGGTGCGCTGTTCCTCTCGTACTCGATCAAGCGGCTGTTCACGATTTTCGCCGGGCTGAGCCTCGGGGTCGCTACCGCCGGCGTCCTCAGTCTCGCGTTTCGGGTCGTGGACGTGCTGTGGGCGGTGTCGGCGACCGCCGTTTCGCAGGTGTCGTTGCCGATGTTGGCCGGACTGCAGACGGACCCGGCGCGGCTCGAGCGGGCCTACAAGCGGGCGGTGGAGTTCGCCTGCTTGGTAATGTACCCCTGCTTCGTGGGCATCGCGGTGACGGCGCCTGAGATTGTGGACACGATGTTCGGCCACCGCTGGGCGCCGGCGGTGCCGTGCATCGTGGCGTTGGCCTGCCTGGTCCTCGCACAAGCGCCCCGGCTGTTCGTCACCCCGGTGCTGACGGCGCTCGGGCGACCGCGCGACGTATTGGTCGGGGTAGGGGCGGAGCTGGCGTTCATGCTGGCGTTCATCGCCGCGTTCGGGATGCAGGGTCTGGGCGGGGCGGTTGCCCTCTGGGTCGCCAGCCAATGCGTACAGATCCCGGTCATGACCTGGGTGCTGCGGCGAGCGACGGGCTACGGCGTGCTGGACCAGTTCGCGGGCATACGGACGCCATTGCTGGCAGCGCTGGCGATGGCGCTCGGGGCAACGGCTGCGCGGACCGTGCTTCCGTCCGGGTTCGACGCGCCAGAGCGGCTGATGGCGCTGGTCGCGCTCAGTGCGCCATTGTATGCCGCGGCCATCGTGGCGCTGGACCGCGGGCTGGCCGGCCGGTTCGTCTGGTTCGTGCAATCGGCATTCCAGAAGGCGCAGGCGTGATACATCGGGCAAGAGGTCGTGAATTGTTGACGGTGCCGCTGTACAAGCCACGCTCTGGCCGAGCTGGAGACGCGGTTTCAATGCGATGGCGGGTGTGAGCGTGTTTGGATTGTTCCGGCGCCCCGGCCGGCGCGGCTCGCGGCCAGTCATCGCGCCGGCCCCGTCGCGCCTGGCGCAGCAGCTGCCAGCCAACGAGGTCTATACCCCGACCCAGCCGCGCACCACCCGGGACATGTTTACCGGCCGGAAGAACGAGATCGAGACGATCGTGCAGGGCCTGACCGAAGACCGGGCGCACGTCGTGCTGTATTCGGAGCGGGGCCGGGGCAAGACGTCGCTCGCCAACATCATCGTCGAGCGGCTGCGGCGAAGCGGGCTGATCGTGACGCGCACGCAATGCGATTCGGCCAGCACGTTCGACAGCTTCATGCGCGAGCTCTTGTGCGATCTGCCGAGCACGTTTCTCAAGGGCCTGCCGCCGGATGAGGACGGACGGGGGTGCGAGAGCCTGCTGCCGAAGCTCGCGGTGCGGCCGCATGACGTGGTCGCGGCCCTGCCGAAGCTGCGGCTGCGGTCGCTGATTTGCGTGATCGACGAGTTCGACCGGGTGCTGGACGCGGACTCGAGGACCATGCTCGCGGACACCATCAAACAGATGTCGGATCGCGGCTTGCCGTTGCTGTTCGTCATCATCGGCGTGTCTGACAGCCTGGAGCAATTGATCGGCCAGCATCCCTCGATCCAGCGCAACGTGCTGGCCGTGCCGCTGCCGTTGATGTCCGACGAGAACATCATCACCCTGGTCGAGACAGGCGCGCGGGCGGCGCACTTGAGCTTCCCGGCCGCCCTGATGACGCGGGTCGCGGCGATGTCCCGCGGCATGCCGTACGTTGCGCACCTGCTTGGGTTGCGCATTGCCCAGGCGGCGGCGCATCGCGGCACGCGGAGCATCGAGGAGCGGGATTTCATGGTGGCTGTCGGCCGGCTGCTCGTGGAGACGCCGCCCGCCGTGGTCCAGCAGTATGACGAGCTCACCGCAGGCGGGACCGACCTGTCGATGGTCGAGGCGCTGGATCAGGTCGCCCGTTGCCGGCAGGACGTATGGGGGCACATCCCGCTCTCCCCAGCTGGGAACGACGCCGTGGTGGTGGGCGGCGCGCCGATCGGCGCGGCGTGCTGGTCGCGTTTGCGCGAAGCCGAGGTGCTGCGTCCCTGCGTGGGCAAGCCGGGTCATCTCGCATATGCCAACCGTGCGCTGATCCATTACGTGCTGCTGCAAGGCAGCGTCGAGCCCGGCGTGGCGAGTGCTGCGCCTCGACGCGAACCCGCAACACTCGGCCGGACCGCGGTCCTGACCGGCCCCGATCTCCTTTCGCGATAGGCGCACAATGGACCTTCCCGCCCTGCCGTCCAGCATGGCGTCCGCTTCCGGCATGGTGCCGGACTCGGTCGGCCAGACGATACGAGTGTCGCAGCTGGTGTCGCTGCTGCGGCGCCGCGCGCTGCTGATCGTGATATGCGCCGTGTTGGGGGCGATGGCGGCCTATGTCGGTGCCAAGTCGCTGCCCCGCAGCTACAGCGCCGCGGGCACCATCGCCATCGAGGGGCAGTCCTTCGCCATCCCGGAACTGCAGGGTGCGATGCGGACCGAGACGATGTCCGACCCGATGCCGATCGTCCGCACCGAAGTGCAGGCGCTGCTGTCGCGTCAACTCATCCAAACGGTGATCGACCAGCTGCGGCTCGATCGGTTGCCGGAGTTCAATCTGGCGCTGCGGCCTCCTGGACTGGGTCAGTCCATCAAGGCCGTCGTGCAAAGGCTGCTTCCGGACCGGACCGTGCCGCCGAGCGTGCCTCGGGGCAACGAGGAGCTGGTGCAGAACGAGGTGCTGCGCTCGCTCGTCGTGTCGCAGGACAACCGCAGCCTCGTCATCGGGATCGAGTTCACGGCGCGTGGTCCGAACCTCGCGGCCGCCGTCGTGAATGGCTTGATCGAGCAATATCTGGCGTGGCGGGTGCAGCAGCGCAACGAGAGCAACCAGAACGCAAATACCGAGATGCAGCAGCGCATCGAGGCGGTGCGGGTCAGAGTGCAGCAGCTCGAGGCGCAGATACGCGAGTTGCGGAACAAGAACGAACTCGTGGGGCTGCGGGCGGGCAGCATCGGGCAGCAGCAACTGGAGGAGCTGGCGACCGCTTCCGCCAGGGCGAGCCTGGAGCGGGCGCAGATCGAGTCGCAATGGCAGCGGGCGAACGCGCTGGCGCGGCAGGGAGCGTCCGGCAACCTGAGCGACGTGCTGAACTCGCCGACGATCGGCCGGCTGCGAGAGCAGGAAAGCCAGGCGTCGCAACGCCTCGCCGACCTCTCCTCTGTGCACGGACCCGATTTTCCCGGCATCCGCAGCGCGCAGGCCGCGCTGCAGGCGGCGCGCTCCCAGGTGCAGACGGAGACGCAGCGGATCGTCGCATCGCTGGCGACGCAGCTCAATGTGGCGCGGGCGCGAGAGAGCGACACGCAGCGGCAGTTGCAAGCCGCGCGGGACCAGGGGCTCAAGGTCGAGAACGCGCAGGCGGACGTCAATGAGCTGCAACAGGAAGTCGTCGCGCAGCGAGCGCTGTACCTCAGCCTGCTGCAGGGCACGCAGCGCACCATCGCGCAATCGGTCGCGGCGGAGACCGGGCTGAACGTGCGCGTGCTGAGCACGGCGGTCCCGAGCCCCGAGCCGTCGAGCCCGAACATGAAGCTCGCGACCGGGTTGGGCGGGTTGGGCGGCTCCTTGATTGGCCTGCTGCTGGCGTTTGTCCGCGGCAATCCGGCCGACCGGCTTTTCACCGCAACCGACCTCTGCACGTCGGCCGGATTGCCGGTGCTGGCCACGTTGCCGCGGGTACGGCCTGGCAACACGCTGCTGCAACGGACCCTCGACAATCCGGCCGGCCCGGAGGCCGAGGCGCTGCGGCTCATGCGCACGCAGTTGCGCGCCGCCAAGCAGTTCGGCTCGGCCCGCAGCGTGGTGTTCACCGCCCTGCATGACGACTTGGACGCAGCATGCATCGCCGCGGCGTTCGCTTATCTTGCCGCCCGGGACGGGGAGACGGTGGCGCTGGTCGAGGGCAATTTGGCGGGTCCGCGCCTGGCGTCGCTGCTACGGATAAGGCACGCAAGCTACCGGCCGGTGCTGGAAGGCGATGCTGACTGGCGCAGCGCGCTGCTGTCGGATCAGCAGGCCAAGATCGATTTCCTGCTGGAGGTGGACCCGGCCGAGGCCAGGGACGGTTTGCTTGGCGGCCCGCGGTTCCAGAACCTGTTGATGGACTTGCATCAGAACTACGACCTGACCGTGTTGAGCGGCCCGTTGGAGAGCCTGGCGTCCACGGTGGCCGGCGAGACCGATGCGACCGTGCTGGTGTTCCGGGTGGAGACGGCTGACTTGCGAGCGCTGCACGCTGCGGCGGCGCGGTTGGCAGCGGCGGCGCGGGGAAGGGCCGCGGCCGTGCTGACCGTGGCAAGTGGGCGGGCCTGAGCCGTCGGTGCCGCCCGGCAGCGACCTCGCCGCGGTTGACGGGATGCGTATCGCGCTCGTCGATCCGTCGCTGTTCAGTGTGGGTTATGACCGGGAGTTGGCGTCCGGGCTGGCGCGGATTGGGCACCAGGTCAGGTTGTATGGCCGTCCACGCCGCAGGCTCGACGAGACGCTGGGAACCGTGGAACTCACGCCACTCTTCTATCGGTTCGCCGAGAGCCGCGCCGGGCTTGCGCTGCCGCCACCGCTGCGGCTCGGGCTCAAGGGGCTGGACCATGTGTGGTCGATGCGGCGGCTGCTGCGGCGGCTGCGGCGGGAACCGCCGGACGTCATTCACTTCCAGTGGCTGCCATTGCCGCTGCTCGACGCTGGACTGCTGGGCCAGTTCCGGCGGCTCGCGCCTGTCGTTTTGACCGTGCACGATACCGATCCATTCAATGGCAAGGCTTCGGCGGCAATCCAGCTGCGCGGGATCCAGGGCTGCCTGCCCAACGTGGACCGGCTGGTGGTGCACACGCGCCAGGGCAGGGCGCGACTGGAGCGGCTCGGCATCCCGGCGGACCGGATCGATGTGCTGCCGCACGGTATCGTCGTGGACGGCCCGCGCGGCCAGCCCGACGCGATGGATGGGACGCTGACGTTCCTGCTGTTCGGCAAGCTCAGGCCCTACAAAGGCGCCGACCGTCTCATCCAAGCGTTCGCGGACCTCCCCGGCGAGTTGCGTGCAGGGACCCAGCTGCGAATCGTGGGCAAGCCCTATATGGACATCGCGCCGCTGCGCGCAGCTGCCGAGGCGCGGGGGGTCACCGTCACATGGGATACCGAGTTCGTGCCGGACAGCGCGATCGCCGGGCTGTTCGGGCCGGGAACCGTCTCGGTGTTCCCGTATCGCGAGATCGAAGCGAGCGGGGTTATGTTCGTGGCGATCGCTCATGGGCGGCCGATCATCGCCTCCCGGTTGGGGGCGTTCGCCGAGTTGCTGACCGAGGGGGAGCATGGCCATCTGGTGCCGCACGATGAGCTCGCTGCATTGACTGCGGCAATGCGGCACATGGCCGCCGATCGCGGTTTCGCGTCCCGTGCGGCGGCAGCCGTGGCCAGGTTGGCGGACAGCATCCCCGACTGGGACGAGATCGCCCGGCAGACGGTCGGCACCTACCGTCTGGCCGGGTCGGCCAGGAGCGGCCGGTTGGCCCGGCAGGTGGCGTGAAGCAGTGAGGCGTCGGGCGTGCTACCGGCGCTGAACGACGTAGTGGCCGACGAGCGGCATGAGTTCGCTGGCCGGCCGAGCGGCAAAGTCCGTGGACAGGGCAACGCTGCCCAGCATGTCCGCGGCGTCCTCGGGCTGCTCGTGACGGGCCGAGAGCACCTCGAAGCCGGCGCTCTCGAACAGCTTGGCGTAGTCGGCGTGGCGTAACCGGTTCTGGAAGTGGATGCCGGGATTGAAGCGGCGCCACGTCACGGCATCCATCGAGAGAAAGTTGTACGGCGTGATCATCGGGTCGGAGTGAGCGAAATGATCCGAGTAGTCGATGGCGTGGCTCATGATGGCGCCGGATGGCAGCAGACGGTGACACTCCTTCAGGATGCGGGTGATCTGGTCAGGCGGTATGTGCTCGAGCACGCTGGTGGTGCAGACCGCGTCGAAGCTTCCGGCTGGCCGACCGGTGGCGCCGGCGTCGTTGGGCGCCACATACTCGATCCCGTATGCACTTTTCAACGTATCCTCGAACCGGCCGCCGTTGGGCAGCAACGTCTCCGGAATGCGGATGGCGCCGGGCGGCGGATCGTGGCGCAGGTGCTCGAGAACGATGTTGATCTGATTTGGCCGCGCCCAGCGGGTGAGGTCGTAGACGGTCTGCCGCTCCGCGCCGAGACACCAGGCGATGCAGTTGCCGTAGAGGTCCCAGCCGGCGCCAAACTCGAACAGCGACAAAGCGCCGAGGCCCCGCTTGCCCGAGTAGCTCTCAACGATCCGGGCGTGTTCAAGAAACCAGCGGCCGGTGTAGGCGGTCGGAGCCAGAACTCGGGGGATGGTCTTCGTGACCCGGCGCTGCACAAGGTAGTAAACCTGCCGGCCGAGCGGCATGCGGTCGAAAGTATTGAAGGCAAGCGCCTTCGTTCGCCAGTCTATCTTGAACGCACGAAACGCACGAAACGCCGTCATCGATCGCTCCACGCCGCCGCCGCGGTTTAACGCTGCCAGGGATCACGATGGTCATATCATGTCCGGGCACGCCCGCCGATGCGTCAGGCGCCGAAACACTTCCCGCGCCGCGCGGCGCGGGAAGTGCTCTACGGCACGATGAACGTGAAATGATTGGTTTGCGCGGAATACAGTGCGGCCGCCGCGTTCGGCACGCGCTGGCCGTTTACCTCAATTCCTTGAACGTAGAGATTCCTGTCCGTGCTGGCAGACCCGCCGTAGCGATCATTGAGGAACGACACTGCGAGATCATGGGCGCCGCTGCTGAGCACGGATTGGAGCGTGACGGCCTGGCTCAGCCCCGATGACTTCGAGACAGTGACCGTTCCGGCCGAACCGATCGTCGTATTGTCGATCGCCAGTGAATACTGCGCATCGCCCTGCCAGGCATCCTCGGCCAGGAGCACCTTGATGGTGGCCGCAGCCGAGGTGCTTGCAGTGTTGAAGTTGCGCGTTTCGTTGCCGAGCAGAGCGGCCGGCGCGCCCCCGAGAGCGCGGCCGTTGTAGGAGATCGCGTCGACATACAGGTTTCGGTCTGCAACAGCCGTCCCTCCCCACGCGTCGTTGATGAACGATACGCCGATGGCGTGAGCGCCGCTGCCCCAGCTGCCGCCGACCACGACGTCCTGCGATTGCCCGGCGGCGTGCGAGCTGGTGACCGTGTGCACACCAGGTAAAGTGGTCCCGTCGATCGTCACGGTGAATTGCGCATCACCTTGCCATCGGTCCTCGGAGACCAGCAGATGGAGCGAGTCGGCGCCCGACCCGGGCGTGACCGGGGCGGCTGGCGATCCCTGCGTGACCGGGGGCGGCCCCGCCAGACGAAAGTCGATGGACTGCGCACCGTTGCTGAGCAAAGTCAGCCAGGCCTTGTCGAGCGGTTGACCGTCGAGCTGGACACCGTCCACGTAGAGATTTCGGTCCGTCGCTGCGGTGCCGCCATAGCGGTCGTTGAGGAAGGTGACGCCGAGCTTGTGGCTGCCGGGACCGAAGTCACCCTGGACGTTGATGGTCTGCGAGCGGCCGGACCCATGCAGGGCGGTCGCCGTCAGCACCCCGCCGATCTGCTGCCCGTCGACGCTGACCGCGAATTGCGCGTCGCCCTGCCACGCGTCTTCCGTTACCGTCAAGGCAAGCTGGTGGCTCCCGGAGCCGACCGTGGTCGTTGAGCCGACGGTGGGCGCCGAGCTGACAGCCAGCGAGGCCGCGGTGGTGCCAAAGTATTTGCCCCAGGCCGCCGCTTCCAGCGGTTTGCCGTCTTCGGGCGCCGAGAACTTGTAGTTTGAGCCGCCATTCGAGTTCCAGATATTGACGAACGGTATGGTGACGCCCGATTTCGCCAACGTGGATGACAGCCACTCCACGAAGGCCGGATCGTCAGCGACGCCGGCGCCGTCGCGCGTGGTGCCCGCCCCGGTTTCCGGTATGGCGAAAGGCTTGCCTTGTGCGCGGGCGAAGTCGATCAGGTCTTGCAGACTGAGGCTATGGCCTTGGCTGCTGTCCAACGCCCACTGGGTCGCGGCCGGGTATGTCCAGTAATGCGTCAGATTGACGGGGTTGCTGGCCCATTCCTGCAGGTTGGAACTGGTCGAGCCGTCGTTCTTGGCCCAGTCGTAGATGGCGTTCGGAGCGCCGTACGGGCTGATGTCCGAGTAGACGTCAACGCCGATGATGTCGACGAATTGGGAGCCAGGGTAGAGCGTCTTCGTGGCCACGCCAGCGTCGCTGTAGTTGGAGGTGTTGGGGTTCCAGATGACCTGGACGTCAACGCCGTTCGCAGCGGCCGCGGCGTGCAGCACCGAATAGATGTGTTGGAAGGCCTTGATCCAGTCGGCTTGAGTAGCTGGGTCGGAGCCGGCGTACCAGGGAGAAGACGTAAGATTCATTTCCCAACCAGGACGCCAATATTGTTCCTTGAACCCTTGATCGGCCCAGGCTTTGACCAAGCTGGTCAGAACCTTGTCGTAAGCGCCGCTCGCAAAGTTCTTGAAGAACTGATCCGGCGTCGGGGAACCGGCCGCCAGCGACGCCATGGGCAGAGCGATGACTGGCGTGAGTGCTCTGGCAACCGGCGACTGCCGGTTCGACGAGGCCTGCCACGTCGCGCTATTGATCCATTGATCAATCGGCAGTCGATGATCGGTAAAGGCGGTGATGAAATGTGCAGGAGTCCCGAGAGTTCGTTCGAAATCGGCATAGTCTTTCTCGAACAATGCCTCCTCAGCGGGGTCGTCTGCATTGGGGTTGCCGATGTATACGCCGATGGGGATAGCCGCGTTCGCGAGATTGCTCATGCCGCCAACTTGGCACACAAGGAGAAGTAAAACGTTAACTCTTAGTTGCATATGACGTTGAAGCCGTCGAATCATCCGATCAGAGAAAGAGACTAATCGTCTGCTATGAAAAATCTTACCTATTTTCATTTGAACTGTTGCCCTGATCTTTGAAAGATAGAACCTCCCTCGGAGCCGGAATGCCAGTCCGCATCGATGGACGCTGGACGGCGTCGCGTCCCGCAACCGCCCGACAGTCCCTTGACACGAGATGATCTCACCGCTGCTTACCGATGTCGTACGACTATTATGTGATCGGCCATGCTGCTCGACCCCTGCCGCTCAAATGGACCGGGTCCGCTTGCCGCAGCTGAACGGCCGGAGCGTGACCTCCATGCCCTCGGACTGACCGACCACGGCCGCGAGGAAGCCCGCAACAGGCTCGAGCGACGCCACCGACCATCCGGGAATGCCATTCGCCCCTCCCGCTCCGCCCGACAGGTCGAACGCGTCGAGTGGATGCGACAGACCGAATCCGAGGCCTTTCACATAGGCCTCCTTCTGCGTCCAATAGCGGAAGAACGCGCGCCGCCGTTGCCGGGGCGACGCTTGCTGCAGGGCCCGGACCTCCCCCGGTGCGAACAGCCACTCCGCAAGCCGCTCGATCTCGGCCCGCTCGTCGAGGCGTTCGATGTCGCAGCCCACCTCCATCGTCGATGCGACGGCGAACAGGGCGACCCCGTGCGAATGCGACGCGCTGAAGCGCGGACCTCCGGCGGCGAGCGACGGCTTGCCATATGGCCCGACCGCGTAGGACACCGCGCCCGGCTCGCATCCAAGCTGATCGCCCAGCAACTGCCGCAACAGGCCGCGCCGCGCGATGAACCGCGCCCGGTCCCGATCGCAGCGGAAACGGTCCGCACGGGCCCGCTCGGCTCCGTCGAGCGACGAGTGCAGCCCAGGTATCGACCCGGCCAGACCGTCGAGGTCCGCCCAACGGACCTCTACCTGCGGCATGTCAGCCGCCGGTCCGGCGGCAGCAGGCCTGGGCGGACCGCGTCCGCGAACCCCGGCACGTTGCCGCTCTCGAACAGCGTCCCGTGCGAACCGGGAATGGTGCGCCTGATCAGCTGGCCGGATACGACTCCGGCCCACTCCGCTGCGAAATCGATTACGTCAGGCAGCTCTTCGACCTGCAGGACCGTCATGTCGCCACTGAACGGCGCCGGATCATAGTGGCGGAACGCATCTGCCAGCATGGCATCGATCCGCGCCTCCCGCGTCTGCGGTCGGCCTCGCTTGACCGGCATGTTGCGGGCGACCGCGGCCCTCGTCCGCTCCAGCAGGTAGCGCAGCCCAGCAAGACCTGAGAGCTTCCTGGCTCGACGCACGTTGAAGCGCAACGTGCTGACCAGGATCGAACTCGATGACACCGGCGTCCGGAAGGCCGGGTTTTCGCCGTCCACGTTGAACAGCATGCCGACGTCCCGACCGGCGGCGCGGAGCTGGCAGGCGACCTCGAACGCCAGCACGGCCTTGTTGCAGAAGCCGATCAGCTGGTACGGCCCGGCCGGGTCTGCATGAAGCAGGATGCGCACGAGGCAGGCCGCCATCGACTCGACGCTCGGCTGCTCGCCCAAGGCGTCGAGCTCGGCCGCCTCCAGGCACAGACCCAGGACGGGCTGCTCGCGGCCCAGCGCATCCGCCACTCGGCGCGCGGACGGGTATGGCTCGATCCAGTAGAGCGGCGGCGCCTCGCCCTCCGGCTGGATGCGCAGCACGTTCGCGCTCCGCTCCGCCCGCTGCTGGCTGCGTTGGCGCAGCAGGTGGGCCATGCGGCCGACGGTCTGTGCCCGGAACAGCTCGGCGAGCGACAGGCCAAGGCCGAACTCGCTCGCGATCCGCCCCTGCAGCATCGCCACCAGGATCGAATGTCCGCCGAGCTCGAAAAAGTCATGGTCGCGGCCGACCACGGCGACGCCCAGGACCTCGCTCCACAGTCGGGCGACCCGGCGCTCCCACTCGTCCGCAAAACCCTCCGGCGCGGCCGCCGCGCGCGGCGAAACCGGTAGAGGCAACGCCGCGCGGTCGAGCTTGCCCGTGCCGCTCACCGGCAGCGCGTCAAGGGTCACGAAGCGGGACGGGATCATGTAGTGGGGCAGCGTCGCCTTCAGGAAACCTCGCAACTCGGCATCCGCCGGCGCCGGGTCGTCGCGAGCGACAACGTAGGCGGTCAGGCTCGTCTCTCCGGACGTGTCGAGCCCGGCGCGCACGGCGGCCGCAGCAACGCCAGGGTGCGCTGCGATCGCTCCCTCGACCTCTTCCAGCTCGATCCGGAATCCGCGCACCTTCACCTGCGAGTCGCGGCGCCCGAGAAACACGATCTGGCCGTCCGGCCGGTAGCGCGCCAGGTCGCCGGTGCGATAGAGCCGACGGCCGCCGCGCGTGATGAAGCGCTCGCGCGTCAGATCGTCCCGGGCGCGATAGCCGCGCGCCAGACCTGCGCCGCCGACATGCAGCTCGCCCGCGACCCCGATCGGCACCGGCTGCCCTTGCCGGTCCAGGATGGCCGTCGTCACGTTGCCGAATGGCCGCCCGATCGGTATCGGTCCAGCCTCGCGCCCAACCTGGTAAACCGTCGCCAGGATCGCCGTCTCGGTCGGCCCGTACCCGTTCCACAGCCGGACCCCGAGCGACAGCAGCGCGTCGGCCAGATCGCGCGGAAGGCTCTCCCCGGCGGAGATCGCCTTGAACCCCGGCCTGCCGCCGTCCCATCCGGCCTCGACCAGACGGCGCCAGATCGCCGGCGTCGCATGCATGATCGCGGCGCCGGAACGGTCGATCAGCTCGGCGAGCAGCACCGGGTCCTTAGTAACCTCGCGGGTCGCGACGATCACATGTCCGCCGCGCGACAACGGGACGAACAGGTCGAGGCAGGACACGTCGAACGAGAGCGTCGTCGCCGCCAGGCCGGTTTCGGCCGCCGAACAATCGAGCACGTCGCCCACGCCGGCGATCGTGTTCAGCGCCGCGCGATGCGACACCTCGACCCCCTTCGGCCGCCCCGTCGTGCCGGAGGTGAAGATCACATAGGCCAGGTCGTCCGGCCCGCTGTCAGGTCTGCCGTCCGGCTCCGCTGCCCCGGCATCCCGCGGGGCGTCGAGCAGCACGAGCGGCACGCCGGGCGGCAGCGAAGACGCCAGCGCCCGTTCGGTCAGAAGCAGCACCGGCTCCGCGTCGTCGATGATGGATCGAAGCCGGGCGCGCGGCAGCGCCGGGTCGAGCGGCACGTAAGCGGCGCCGCTGCTGAGCACGGCAAGCACCGCCGCCACCATCTCCATCGACCGCTCGACGCACAGCCCGACCACTCCGCCCGGCCCCGCTCCGGCCCGGCGCAACACGGCGGCCAGGAGCAGCACCTCGCGATCCAGCTCCGCGTAGGTCCAGGAGCGCTCGCCGCAACTCACCGCCACGGCATTCGGCGAGCGCCGGACCTGCTCCTTGACCATCCCGTGCAGCGTCGTCTGCGGCGCCGGCCGCGCCGTCCGGTTCCACTCCTCCTCGACGAGCGCACGTTCCGCTTCGCCCAGCAACGGCAAGGCGCCGAGCGTGCCGCCCGGGTCGGCGACGATGCCTTGCAGGAGCGTGAGGTAGTTCGTCGCCATCCGCTGCATGGTCGCGACGTCGAACAGGTCGGCATTGTACATCGCGCGCGCGATGAAGCCGTCGGGCCGCTCATCGAGCTCGAGATAGATGTCGAATTTCGCGGCGCCGCTGAACACGTCCGTCTGCGTCAGGTCCCAGCCGGCGTCGGGCAGCACCAGCGGCGGCTGGATCGAGAACATGGTGGTGAACAGCGGGTGGCGGGCCGGGTCGCGCCGGACGCGCAGCTCGCGCAACATCTCGTCGAACGGCACGTCGCTGGCGGCGAGCGCGCCGAGCACCGCGTCGCGCACCTCCCGCAGATAGGTGCGGAACGGCGTCGACGCGTGCGGCTGGGTGCGCAGCGGCATCGGATTGAGGAAATACCCCATCATCCGCTCCAGCTCCGGCCGGCGCCGCGCGTCGGTGATGCCGCCGACGATGATGTCCTCCTGGCCGCCGTAGCGGAACAGCAGCGTCTTGAATGCCGCGAGCAGCGTCATATAGGTCGTCACGCCCTCGGCCTGGCTCATCGCATGCACCGCCGCCGTCAGTCCCGGCGGGAAGCGGAAGAACTCGGACGCGCCTCGATAGCTCACCTCAGCGGGTCGCGCCCGGTCGAACGGCAGCTCCAGCACCGGCGCCTCGCCCGCCAACGCCTGCCGCCAGTGCGCCATCTGGCCGGCCATCGCCGCGCCGGCGCCCTGTCGCTGCCGCCAGACCGTGTAGTCTCCATACTGTAAGGCGGGCAGCGGCAGGGCCGGCGTCTCGCCGCTTGCGTGGCTCGCGTAGAGCTCGGCCAGCTCGGGCAGCAGCACCCGATACACCGACACGCCGTCGAAGATGATGTGATGCAAAGTCAGTTGGATCTGATGCTCGTCCGCCGCCAACCGCACCACCCTGGCGCGGAACAACGGCGGCTGGTCCATAGCGAGCGGCGAGCGGACGTCGGCGGAGGCGATCCGCATCGCCTCTTGCGCGGCGGTCTCGGCCGGCAGTGCGCTGAGATCGGTCAGCGGCAGCTCGACTGCGCCCGGCGGATGCACGACTTGCCGCACCCCGCCCTCAATCGTCTCGAACGACGTCCGCCATGCCTCGTGCCGCCGCAGCATGTCGTCAAAGCTCTGCTGCAGCGCCGGCAGGTCGAACGAGCCGTGCCGGTGCACGATCACCGACTCGTTGTAGAGCGGAATGCCGGAGGCCAGGTTGGCGTGCACCCAGACATGCCGCTGCTCGGGCGAGATGGGCAGCGCAGCGCCCGCCGGCCTTGGCTGAATGCCCTCGTCCCGCGGCCGGGGGGCGGCCCCGCCGCGCAACCGCCGCTCGAGCAGTTGGCGCTTCGCGTCCGACAAGGGGACCGTCGTTGCCATCGCTGAGATCCTATCGACTCGCCCGGGGCTGGCGTCCGTCTGCGGAACTGCCCGGCCGGAAGGCGTCTCGAACGTAACGTCGAGGGAGGTCAAGCCTCGCAGAATCAGGATTTCCCGCCAGCGCAACGGCGCGCCCGCCAGCCCCAGCCCCGGTAGGCGCCGCAACAGCGTGCGGAACGCGATCCGGCCCTCGATCCGCGCCAGCGGCGCGCCGAGACAGAAATGCGTGGACCAGCTGAAGGCGAGGTGCCGGTTGTCCGCGCGAGCCAGGTCGAGCCGGTCGGGATCGGCGAACCGCGCCGGGTCGCGATTGGCGGCGGCGAGCACGACCGTCACCGCGTCGCCGCCGCGGATCGTCTTGCCGCCCAGGACCTGGTCGTCCGGCGCGACCCGGGCGGTGTGCTGGGTCGGGCTCACGTGACGCAGCAGCTCCTCGATGCCGGTCTCGAGCACGGCCGGGTCGTCCCGCAGCCGCGCCAGCGCCGGCGGATCGCGCAGCAGCGTCAGCAGCCCGGTGGCGATCAAGTTGGTCGTCGTCTCCTGCCCGCCGACCAGCATCAGGATCGCCATCGCGACGATCTCGTCCTCGTTCATCCGGGCTCCGTCGACGTCCGCCCGCATCAGCAGCCCGAGCAATCCGTCGTTCGGCCGCCGCTCCTGCTCCTGCATCGCCGCCCGGAAGTAGCCGGTCATCTCGTCGAGCTGGCAGAGGAGGAACCGCAGGCGGTCCGGGTTGTGCTGCGCGTTGCCGACCATTTCGGCAAACGCCTCCGACCAAATCTTCAGGCGCGGGTGATCCGCCGCCGGCACCCCGAGCAGCTCGGCCGTGACGATCGCCGGGAGCGGCGCGGCGAAGTCGTTCACGGCGTCCATGCGCCCCTGCGGCAGCACCCGGTCGATCAGCTCGTCGGCGATGCTTTGAACACGGTCGCGCAAGTGCTGGAGGCGGCGTTGCGTGAACACCGTCCCGCACAGGCGGTGCAGCCTCGTGTGGCTCGGCGGGTCCATGAACAGCATCTGCCGCGCCATGACCCGGCTGATCGGCGTCAGTGCCGCCAGCCCGTTCCGCTCCAGCAGCTCCGGCCGCGGGGTGCGGTCGGCCGAAAAGCTGCGCAGCACGGTGACCGCGTCGGCGTAGCCGGTGACCAGCCAACAGTGCATGAACGGGTCCCAATGGACCGGGTCGTGCTCGCGCAATCGCCGATACAGCGGATAAGGGTCCGCCATGACCGCCGGATCGAGCATCGAATACAGGCTGAGCGCCGACTGAAGCTGCACCGCCGGCCCGGTCATTCGGCCGTCCCGGCGCCTCGCACTCGATCAGTCCAGCAGAGCATGACCGACGAGATCATGATCTAGTCGGCGGCCATGTTCAATGCGTCTTCCTCGCTCATGGCCTCGATCTGCTCGAGGATCAGCCGTTCGATGGTCTGCGCCAGCAGCGCGATGGTTTGCGCCTCGAACAGGTGCCGCAGGGTGAGATCCACCCCGAATGCCTCGCGCGCGCGCAGGATCACCTGCGTGCCGAGCAGCGAGTGGCCGCCGAGCGCGAAGAAATTGTCGTCGGCCCCGACTTCGGGCACCCGCAGCAGCCCGGCAACTAACTCGGCGAGGTGCCGTTCCGTCGGCGTCTCCGGCGCACGCAGCTCCGCGCTCCCCAGCATCGTATGCTCGTTCGCCTCCGGCAGCGCCGCGCGGTCGAGCTTGCCGTTGCTGGTGATCGGGAGCGCGTCGAGCCGGACGTAGGCGGCGGGCACCATGTAGCTCGGCAGGGCGGCGGCGAGGAACGCGTGGAGCTGAAGACGGGTCGGTTCGGGACCACCCGGCGCCGGCACGACGTAGGCGACCAAATCCCGATCGGCCGCGTGCGCCCCTCTTGTCACGACGACGCAGGCCGAGACCAGGCAGCACCGGCACAGCGCCCGCTCGACCTCTTCCAGCTCGACCCGGTTGCCGCGGATCTTGACCTGCTGATCGATCCGCCCCTTGAACGCGATGCGCCCATCGGGCAGCAGGCAGCCGAGGTCGCCGGAGCGATAGGCGCGCGCCCCCGAGACGTCCGAGAACCGGTCGGGCACGAATTTGAGCGCGGTGAGCGCCGGGTCGCGGTGGTAGCCGCGGCCCACGCCCGGTCCGCCGATGGTGATCTCCCCGATCTCGCCGGGCGGCAGTCTTTCGCCCGCCTCGTCGAGGATGTAAATGCGGCTCGAGGCGATCGGCCAGCCGATCGCCGGCGGCTGCACCGGGTCGTCGGGGGGAACCTCGCCCGACGTCACGATGATGGTGGTCTCGGTCGGACCGTAATTGTTGACCACAGGGAACGGCAGACCCGGCGGCGGACGGCGCCGCAGCGTGTCCCCCCCGGTCAGCAGCAGGCGAAGCGCCGTCTCCTTCGGCCAGGCCATCGCGAGCATCGGCTCGGCCAGCACGGTCGTGACGAACGCGATGGTGACGCCCTCCTCGATCATCCAGCGTTGCAGCGCCTCCGACGATGCGCGCACCAGGTCGCTCGCCAATGACGCCGACGCTCCCGCGATCAGGTAGGGCCAAACGTCCCAGATTGCGGCATCGAAGCCCAAGGCCGCGATGTAGGCCGAGCGGTCGGACGGCTCCACCGCCAGTGCCCGCGCATGCCAATCGACCAGGTTCGCGAGGTTGCCCTGCGTGATCTCGACGCCCTTGGGCACCCCGGTCGAGCCGGATGTATAGATGACGTAGGCCAGGTCGTCCGGCGTCGCCGGATTCGGCTGGTTGTCGGGGCTGTGCGCGGAGATTGCCGCCGCGTCCCGATCGATCAGGAGCACGGCCGCCGCCGCCGGCGCGCGCGCCGGCAGCTCGGATTGGCCCACCACGATCTCGGCGCTGGCGCGGTCGAGGACGCTGGCGATCCGCTCGGCCGGCCAGGTGGGGTCAATCGGCAGGAACGCAGCGCCGGTTTTCATCACCGCCAGCACGGTGGCGACCTGGTCGAACGAGCGCTCGAGGCACAGCGCCACCAATGTTCCGGGTGCGGCGTCCAGTTCGCGGAGACGCGCAGCCAGGCGGTTGGCGCGCCCGTTCAGGTCCCGGTAGGTGATCGAGTTCTGTGCCTGCCGCAGGGCGATCGCGTCGGGCCAATCGCGTGCGGCCCGCTCGAACGACGATGCCACGAGTTCGAGCGCAGCATCGAACGTCGCGTGTGATAAGTCGGCACCGCTAACAGGCATGGTGAGCGCTACTCCAGATTGTGCCTGACCACCTTCCAGTCGCTTGGCCCCCATGCCAGGTCCGGGTAGTAACACGACACCTCGAGAGGCACCGTTGAAAGAAATTCGCCGTCTTGAGAATCAGTATCGTGCCACCAAACTTGCAGAAAACTTCAGTGATATTTTTAGGCAGGCGTCTCGGGTCGTTCCCCGGCCGTTAACGGAAGTTTTGCACTCGTCCTGCTCGCCTGGCTTTCCAGCACCCGCGCCCGCCGCGCATGAAGGTTCACCATCGTCGTCAAACCCAGCACGTCAACGAGCGAGACAAAAAACGCAAACTTCTATTGCGGTGCGTTATATCTCAAGAATGGGACGGATTCAATATGACAATCTTCCTTGTCCGGCGCGGCCGCTCGAGCCGGCGGAACGCGCCCGCTTCAGAACGCCGTCGGCAGCACGTCCCCAGCCGGCACCACGAACTCGGCCCCGTCCGGGCGGCGCAGCCTGAGCGCGCCGCGCCGATCGAGACCCTGGCTCACGCCCTCCGCGATCACCGCCCGGTCGCGGTCCACGGCGACCCGCACGATCTCGCCCACGCCGTGCAGGCGCGCCTCTAGCTCGTCGTGCAGGCCGGGCAGCCCGACCCGGACCCATTGCGCGAGCCGGGCCATGAACGCCGCGGTCACGCGGTCGCGCATCGCCGTCGCCTCCACGCCGGGACATCCCGCTTCGCGCAGCGAGCAGGCCGGAAACCAGGCATCCGACGGCGCCGAGGCGAGATTGACGCCGATGCCGACGATCGCCTGCGCGCCGTTCGCGCGGATCAGCACGCCGGCCACCTTGCGCCCGTCCAGCAGGCAATCGTTCGGCCATTTGAGCCGGAGCCGGAAGCGGTCGATCCCAACCTGCTCCAGCGCGTCCGCGACCGCCAGGCCGGCGGCGAAGGTCAGGCCGAAATCCGCCGGCCATTCCGGCGTCCGGCTCAGCAACATCGTCCAGTAGAGATTGCCTCGCGGCGAAGACCAGTTCCGGCCGTGGCGTCCCTGGCCGCGGGTCTGCGCGTTGGCCCAGATCAGGAGAGGCCCCTCCGCCCCCGCTTCGGCCTGGCGGTCGGCTTCCAGCATGGTGCTGTCGATTTCGTCGAACGCCAGGATCCGCATGTCTTCCCCATTCCGGTCTGGGCCGGAGCCGTTCAGGGTAGCATCAGCGGCGCGAGATTGGCGCGGATCCGGTCCGGCACTGGACCCACCGGCGTCTCGAACCGCTCGCCGGTGATCATCTCGAACGCCTCCACGTAGCGCCGCGAGGTCTGCAGGATCAGCGCGCGCGGGATCGCTGGGATCGGGTCGCGATAAGGGTCGCAGCGCGCGGCAACCCAGGCGCGCACGAAATCCTTGTCGAAGCTCTCCGGCGGCTCGCCACGGCCCACGCGCTCCTGGTAGCTCGCGGCGCGCCAATACCGGCTGCTGTCCGGCGTGTGGATCTCGTCGGCGAGCACGACCGTCCCGTCCCTGTTGGTGCCGAACTCGTATTTCGTGTCGGCCAGGATCAGCCCGCGCTCGGCCATCATCGCCTGGCCGCGGGCGAACAGCGCAAGCGCGTAGGCGCCGACCTGCTCCCATTGCGCCGGGGTCATGAGGCCGCGCTCGATGATCTCGGCCGGGGTCAGCGGCTCGTCGTGCCCGCCGCCGGGAGCCTTGCTGGTGGGCGTGATGATCGGCGCGGGCAGCCGTTCGTTGTCCTGCATTCCGTCCGGAAAGCGCAGGCCGTACATCGCGCGTCGCCCGCGTCGGTACTGCGTCAAGATCGATGTGCCGGTGGTCCCAGCCAGGTAGCCGCGCACCACGAGTTCCACCGGCAGGATATCGAGCAGCTGGCCGACCACAACGTTCGGGTCGGGGTAGTCGAGCGCCCAATTTGGACAGATGTCGCCGGTCCGCTCGAACCAGAAGCGGGCCGTCTGGGTGAGCACCTGGCCCTTGTACGGGATGACGGCGAGAATGCGGTCGAAGGCGCTGAGCCGGTCGGTGGCGATCAGGATGCGCCGCCCGTCGGGCAGGTCGTAGTTCTCGCGCACCTTGCCGCTGCTGTGATTCGGCAACGGCAGGGTGACGGCCTCGAGGACGGGCGGGTCGATGAACAGGGCGTCGTCCATGCACTATGTCCTACAGCATTCGTGCACGGCGGATCACCTTCGCAGGCGCAGCGCTTGAGGCGGGCGACCTGGGCGTATATCTGCCCCCAAGATCAGCCACGTCAGCACCCCTGCCGGATTGTTCGATGTCCAACCTGAACCAAGAAACCGTCACCGCGGTCCGGCACTGGACCGACAAGCTGTTCAGCTTCACCGCGACGCGCGATCCCTCGTTCCGGTTCCTGTCGGGCCAGTTCACCATGATCGGCCTGCAGGTCGACGGCAAGCCGCTGCTGCGCGCCTACAGCATGGCCTCGGCCGTCTATGACGAGCAGCTCGAATTCTTCAGCATCAAGGCGCCGAACGGCCCGCTCACCTCCCGCCTCCAGCACCTCAAGCCCGGCGACCCGATCCTGGTCGGGCGCAAGCCGGTCGGCACCCTGGTGCAGGACAGCCTGACGCCGGGCCGAACGCTGTACCTGCTCGGGACCGGCACCGGCCTCGCGCCGTTCGCCAGCATCATCCGCGACCCGGACGTCTATGAGCGCCTGACGCTGGCAGGCCTGCAGGATGACAGCGCCCATGTGCGGCTGTTCGCGGCCTGGCTGGCCGGACCGTTCGCGAGCCGCCGAACCGCGGTGCATGCCGCGCTAGAGACGATGATTGCCGGGCTCGGCGAGCCGAAGCCGGGGGGCGGTGGCGGTACGCACGTCGCCAGGGCTGGTGCGGCTCTCCGGTGATCGCGCCGCTCACCTCGACAATGCCGAACGCAGCCGCTCCGGCCAGACCGAGCCAGGTGTACTCCGCTTTCGGCTGTACCGTTCGCTCGCTTCGGCTGGCGTACAACCAGCCTGGAGCGATGGCATGGGAACGCTGAATCGTTCGCCACGCGTCGTATTGTGCCTCGCCGAACTCGTCCTTTTCATGCGGGTGCCAGCCGATCGCGGTGGGATAGAACAGCACGCTGGCCCCGCCCAGCGCGGCACTGCGCGCGCCCTCGGGATACCACTGGTCCCAGCACACCAGCACACCAATCCTCGAATAGCGCGTCTCAAAGTTCTGGAATCCAAGATCGCCCGGCGTGAAGTAATACTTTTCGTAATAGAGAGGATCATCGGGAATGTGCATTTTTCGGTAGACGCCAATTAATTCGCCGTCCGCATCCAGAACGGCCGCTGTGTTGTGATAAAGTCCCTGCGTGCGTTTCTCAAACAGAGAAGCCACAATCGAGACCTGCAATTGTTTGGCAACAGAACTCAAAGCTTCCGTCGATGGTCCCGGAATCGGCTCTGCCAAGTTGAACAGCTCAGGATTTTCTTCTCGGCAGAAGTACTGGCTGCGAAAAAGTTCCGGTAAGCAAACAATTTCCGCGCCCTGCGCCGCCGCCTGAAGCAGCGCGGCGGTGTGCGCCATCGGCAGCTTCGTGCCCGCCGGCAATGCATAACTGGCGGCCTCCGGTGCGGTCAGCACCACGCGCGCGACGCCGCCGCGCGAGACCCGCATCGTGC
>JAVHMZ010095747.1:0-10233 GCA_034782995.1 Amazona versicolor | reverse complement strand
GGTGATGTGTCCACTTCCCGTGGGCGCGGTGGCGGCGGAGAAGGTCGTGTTTTCGGCGCTCCAAAGCCTGTTGGCGGCCGCGCTGGTCTACCCGATGGCACTGTGGATCCCCAGCACACCGGCGCAGACGCATATTTTGAGCTGGGCATACCTTGCGCTGGTGCTGGTGCTTTCGAGCCTCGTGTCAGGCGCTCTCGGGCTGGTTATCGGAACCGCGGTGCAGCCCAAGCAGATCGGCCTGGTTTTTGGAATCGTCGTGACGCCGATCGTGTTTCTGGGTTGCGTGTACTAACCGTGGGCCGCGTTGGGACACATTCGCTGGCTTCAGTACGGCATCCTGATCAACCCGATCGTGTACTTCAGCGAAGGCCTGCGCTCGGCGCTCACGCCGCAGGTAGGGCACATGCCGGATCCGGCTATCGTGCTGCGGGCCGAATAACCGCTTCTCTTAAATCTCGCCTCGCCTGCCTGCTTCGATCATGACGTCGGCAGCACGATAGGCAAGCGCCTGAATCGTGCATGTCGGTTGAGTGCGCCCGGCCGAAACGAAGCTGCTGCCATCGACCAGGAAAAGATTCTTCACATCGTGCGTTCGATGGTTGCGGTCAACCACCGATTGCGCAGGATCGTTGCCCATCCGACACGTGCCAAGAAGATGTACTCCTTCAGCCAGCGACTCGACCGGAAATGCCCAGGTCTTCCTGGCACCGGCTGCGTTCAGAATTTCCAGTTCCCGGTCCTGCAGGAAGAGCATCGTCTTCATATCATCCTCGTGACTCTTGTATGTCACGCGCAAAGCAGGCAATCCCCAATGGTCCTTGATTTCAGGATCGAGTGAAATGCTGTTGGATTCGACAGGCAGCGTTGTCGAATGCGAGAGCAGGAACATGGAGCGTGTGTAGTAGTCATGGAGAGCGCGCTTAAAACCCGCCCCCCACTTCGGAACGTCTTCAGGCAAGCCGCCCAGCGCAAAGCTGATCGGGTAAAAGTCGAAACGCGCATCGATTCCGCCGCCTCCGTAGAATCCGCGCTTCGGGTCCGAATCGTAGAAATCCTGAATGAGGCGGCTGACCTGCACGCTCTTGTACTCGTTAAGCGGAAACTCGAAGAGGCCGCCCGAAAATGACCCGGAATCGAGCATCAGATACTTGCCAACCAGGCCGCTCGAATTCGCCAGACCGTGCGGGAAAAGATTCGACTTCGACAGCAAGAGCAGCCTCGCGGTTTCGGCTCCGTTGGCGCAAGCGACCACAACTTTCGCGCGCTGAAATACCTCAGTGCCATCTCTATCCAGGTAAATTGCTCCCGTGGCTCTGCCGGTCTTATCGATCTCGATTTTCCTGACATAGCTCTCGGGCCGGATCTCGCAACGCCCGCTCTTTTCCGCGACGGGAATCACCGAAGCAAGCGTGCTCGATTTAGCCTTGATCTCGCAGCCAAAGCCTTCGCAGAATCCGCAATGCAGACATGCGCCACGACCGCGATACGGCCGCGAAAGGATCGCCAGCGGCGCCGGATAAGGATGCCAGCCCAGTTTGCGCGCGGCGCGCTCGAATAAAGCGCCGGACGATTTTACCGGCAACGGCGGCAGCGGATACGGCTTCGAGCGCCATGGCTCAAACGGATTGGAATCCGCGGCTCCGGAGACACCGAGCTCTTGTTCCGCTTTGGTGTAGTACGGCTCGAGTTCTTCGTAGCGGATCGGCCAGTCGGCAAAACCCGTTCCCGGAATGGCGCCCCAGCGGCTGCGCTCGATGAAGTCGATCTCGTGAAAACGCCAGTAGTTTGCTGTAAAATGGACGGTCCCGCCACCCACCATTCGTCCATAAGTTAGCGTAGGCTTACGTTTGGCTTGCTGGCTCTCATCGGTGCGGAATGTGTTCGGTTGCTTTCGGGAATCGTTCACTAAAGCACCCAGAAAAGTCATGCCAACCTCATCGTGCTTAAAGTCAGACTCCCGGAGATACGGCCCTTGCTCGAGAACGACAACCGAGAAACCCGCGACAGCCAGTTCTTTGGCCACCACTCCGCCTGCAGCACCTGCACCAATCACCAGGAAATCGACCTGTTCAGACGCCTTGTAACTAACTAGGCTCATAATTCTGTTGGATCAATCCGCCCGCCCAGAGCCGGGCGCGCACCGACTGGTGCAACATCGTCTCCTAGCCTTCCCACCGCGACGTCGCTAACGCGGCAACGGCTTGTTCTCGCGCGCGGCATTGGAATCGTAGTATCCAAACGGCGGTTGAAACGAGAACCTGTCTTCGAAGCCAATGAGCTTCCAGCCGATCCCGTCTCGATTACCGCCCCTTTCCGGTGTTCCGAAGAAGCCCATCACGGTATGAGTTCGAACAACCCGAAAGAATTCCGAATCCGAGATGCGCTTTATTACCTCGATCTGTTCCGCAGGTGTAAGATCAGCGATGCGATGTCGTCGCTCGTCGATCGACTTCACTTCCGTTTGCAGCCATTCGAGGCCTTCGCGATAGACTGACTGTTTGTCCGCATCGAACGTCGCCAGCGCGTGATCGATGAAATGGATCACGCCGGCCTCCCGTGCTCCGGGTGTAGCGTCGGTGGGGATGATGAGGGAAGCAATCGCCTCGATTTCGCCCGCCTCTCCCTCTTTGAAGTACGCGAGACTTTTGGAAATCAGCGGCTCAGAGGAACTCGCGTGCTCATGCGAAGAATTGGACAGCGCGCGGTCCGCTATCGCCGGACGGCTCATAGCTGCTGCTACGGCGGAAGAGTAAAGGAGGATCTGTCTTCGCGAAACAACATGCGGATCCATTTGGCTTATCTTAGCTCGGCTGTTCGCCTCATCTGTCATGACTGAGACTGCCTCTTGAGACAATTTCCCAGAAGCGCGGTGTTCGCCGCGTGCGCCTACTTCGCTGTCGCGTTTTACGCATTGTTTCTGTTGCCGTTCCTGTTCCCGCCGCGCCAGTCGCTGGTTTCAGCATCCTATTCGTTTGGCTTCAACAACCAGCTTGCCGTTCTGGCGGCGACTATCTTAATCGGAGTTGCAGCCCTCTATCGAATCTATTACCGAGACGCTTGGCAGTACCCACGCTTTTCGCTCGATAAGCCGTGGCGCGTTTCGCCCGCGTTAATTTGGGGCGCGCTGCTCGGGTATTTCGTCCTGACGTTCTTCATCTTGCTCTGGGCTCGCACGCAAAGCTGGTACGGCATAGATTGGGAGACATCGCATTTCTTGTGGCGCATGAGGCTGAGCACCGACTTTGGTTTTCAGCCCTATCACGATTATCAATACGAGTACGGCCCGCTGCTCGCCTACTTTCCGGTTTGGACAGCAAAGGCTCTCTCGATCTTAGGGCTCTCCGGCGAAGCCTCCTATTACCTCTCGCACTGGGCTCTGAACGCTGCAGGACTTGCCGCAATAGCCACGATCCTCAATCACCTTGCCATGCCGCCCCGGCGAAGAAACCTTGTCTTCGGCGCGATCGCTTTGGCTGGATTTCTGCCCTACATGGGGCTGAACGGAGTCTTGCTTCGCTTTATTGCTCCTTTGTGGGGGCTCGCGATTATCTACCGTGCTGCCGGCAGACCCGGGAGTTTTCACCTCATTGAGATTTTCTTTGTCACACTACTTGCCGCAGCGATAAATATCGGCCTGTCGCCTGAAATTGGTATCAGCTTTCTCTTGGCAGCAGGAGTTTGCGGCCTCTTCCTACGACCGCGTGCAGCGGGCGCATCTATTCTGGCTGCTATCGCCGCTACAGTTGCGCTCTCACCTCTGCTGCTACCGGCTAGCTACTACGCGTCGCTTTTTCACTTCTCGCAAGGGGCAGGCAATCTGCCTCTGCTGCCGACGTCGCCTCATCTGATCCTCTACCTGGCGGCTCTGCTTTGGTTCGTGCCCCAGTGGTTATCAGCCGCTTGGCAGAATCGGGAAGAACGCGCTGTCATTCTCGCGGCGAGTTGCCTTTGCGTAGTTCTCGTTCCCGGTGCCCTGGGCCGTTGCGATCCACCACACGTGCTGACCTATTCTTTAATCCTTGCGCTCCTGGTGATGGCGCATTTGGCGAATGAGTCCAAGGCCCGTTTTCGGCCGGCGATTCTCGCCTACCTAGCAGTGTTTGTCATCGGCTTTCAAGCGATAAACGTTTGGGTCTTCCATGTAACTCCGGTTTCGATGCTCGCCGATTTGCGACGCCCGTCACCCAAAGGACCGAATTTCGAAGGACTCGAAAAGTATGAGACTCTCGCTTCTCCTTGGGGCACGAGCGGTTCGAGCAAGACGCTGCAGAACTGGCTATGGTCGCATCGCAAGGTCGCTCCCGAATACTATTCAGGAGGGATGGGTATATATACAGAGTCTCAAATACGCGACCGGCTCCGCGACTTGAGCCGGTTCCGCTACTCGGTTGCCGAGAACACCATGCGGAACGGCACCGGACCGATCGATACCTGCGCGGCAGCGCAACATTACATCCGAAAAGCGCTCGTCTATTTTGGCAGCCTCAAGTGCAAACATCAGGCGCTTGACGCGAACGCCGCCATCGGTCAATTTCTCGAACGGGACTACCGCGTTGCCGAAGAAGGTGATTACATCATTTGGAAACGACGCGAGTAAGATTGTTCTCACGCGGACTGACGCCCTCCGGCAACGCAAACGAATAGAGCGAGTCTCCTGCTCCGAAGAGCACGTACTGTTTGCCGTCAAGCGTGTAAGTGATGGGCCCGTTAGTCGTGTTCTGTCCCACGCGAACATGCCACAAGGTCTTGCCGTTCTCTGAATCGAGCCCCAGCAGATTGCCGGAGGTATCCCCCGCAAATAGCAGCCCCGCGGTCGTACTCAAGAGACCGCCAAAGCTCATCGCGCCTGCACTGCTGATGTCGTGCCGCCAGACCACTTTCCCGGTCCGGTAATCGATCGCAATGAGAATGCTCGATGTGGTGAGAAAGTCGTCGCGGCCGGCATAACCTTCCGGCTTTCCTTCCGCCGTGTAATAAAAAACGCTATAGTTCTGCGACGCGTTGACAAAGAAAAGGCCTTTCGCCGGGTCGTAAGTCGGCGCATACCAATTCGTTGCACCATTTGAACTGGGGCTGACGAGGACGCCATCGCGCGTGGGTTCTTTCTTAGGATCGGGCACCGGCTGCCCGCGCGAATCTACACCTTTCGACCAGTTATTCGCCATGAACGGAGCACTCACCAGACTCTTGCCGGTTTTCCGATCGAGCACAAAAAAGTAGCCGTTGCGGCTGGCCTGCGCGAGCATTCTGTGCGGCTCTCCATTAAGCTCGCCGTCAAACAGGACAGGCGTCTGCACTGCATCCCAGTCGTGCGTATCGTGAGGCGACGGTTGAAAGGCCCAGACGAGTTTGCCCGTGTCGGGATCGAGCGCAACGATCGAGCAGGTCCAAAGATTATCGCCTTTCCTGGCACCGCCGGCATGCACGGGATTGGGATTGCCGGTCGTCCAATAAAGCAGGTTCAACTCCGGATCGTAAGTCCCTGTCATCCATGTCATGCCGCCGCCGTGTCGCATCGCCTCGGCGCCGGGCCATGTCTCCGATCCCGGTTTACCGGGTAGCGGTTCCGTGTCCCAACGCCATTGCACAGCTCCCGTCTCGGGATCTCGCGCCTCGAGGAATCCGGGGTTGTCCAGCGAATCGCCGCCGACGCCTACGATAATCCGATTGCCCACAACCAGCGGCGCCATGGTGCAAAAATACTCCGCCTTCACATCGGCGATGGTCTTGCGCCAGCGCTCCTTGCCATCCTTCGCATTGATCGAGATGAAGTTGCAATCGGGCGATTCGAAATAGATCCAGTCACCATACATGCCAACCCCGCGGCTGCCTATGTGCACGCCGGGATTGTCAGGATATTTGTAGTGCCATATCTCGCTGCCTGTGCGCGCGTCTACCGCCCACACGTTGTCAGGCATCGTGAAGTAGAGGATGCCGTTGACCAGCAGCGGTGTCGATTTGATCGAGCCCGCAAAACCGGTAATGCCCGAGTTGCTCGCGCGATAAATCCATTGAAGAGCCAGATCCTTTACGTTCGAGCGATCGATCTGAGTCAGCGAGCTGTGCCGGCGGCCGGAGTAATTGCCGTTGTACGTCGGCCAGGAATCGGGAGGTGGGCTCTTTAGAATTTCAGAAGTAAGCGCCTGCCCAAAAATCGCCTGCCTAACGCAGAGCGCAAGTAAGACGATGTGCCGGACTTTCATTTCAGCGTCTCCAGATAAGCGAGCAGGTTATGCATATCAGCGTCGCTGTACTTAGCCAATTGCTCGCGATGAAAGCTCATCGGGTCCTCGATTTTGATCTGAGCTCCCTCGCGCGAGAACGATCGATGCCATCCGGCCGAGTCCGTTATTTCCATGTGGAACTCGTCCTCGCGCACCAGGTTGCCCGAAACTGTCTCGCATGACGCCAGCTTTGCAGTCACCTTGGCCTGTGGAAGCGGTTTGGTTGCTTTCCCGAGGAACACATCCATCATCGACGGACCAGGTGATAAGAAACTCCGTTGTAAATCGACAGGACCGAAACGGTCCGCCACGCCGGCGAGATCTCCCGTCGCGGAGTGACACGTCGCGCACTTGCCCTCGCCGTTGAAGTAAGTCTCTCCGGCCTTCGCATTTCCGGTAAGCAATCCTTGAATAACATACCCAAACCGGTTGGACGTCTCCTTCTTGCGCAGGCGCAGAAAGGAGCCGATATCTGCAATCTGTTCGTTGGTCAAAGCAGGGAAAGCCGGCATGCCGCGATCCGGCCTGCCGTTGTGAATAACGGGTCCGATCAGACTTCCTCCCTCATCGTGCAAGACAAGTTGTGAACGAATAAGATCGGGCGCGCTTTTACCCGACGCATCGGCTCCGTGGCAGAAGCCGCAGGTAGGGCCAAAGACTTTTTTGCCGCGTTCTGCTGCCGCCGGGTCGATCTTGTCAGGCCCGGCAAACATAGCCGCCGGATCGGCCGTCTTCGGCGCTTTTATGGCCTGATCTTGTCCCCACGAGAACCCGGCTGCCAGGGCCATCAGCGCCGCGCATCGATTGAAATACATCGCTTTATTTACGCCCGTAGATTATTGAGATAGTCGTAATCGACTTTTATCGCCTCGAGTGGCGGCATGTCGATAAACGGTGGCTCCTGTTCCACAAAGATCGTTCGGATGCTGGCTCTGCGGGCAGCCTCGAAGATCCGGTTGTAATCGACAGCGCCTCGTCCTAGTTCGGTTGGAACAGGCGTGCCCGGCTCCTTGCTCATGAGGGCCGTTGTCGGTTTGAAGCCTTTGCGAAAGTCTTTGATGTGCAGGAGGCGATAGCGATCGGGATACTTCGTCAGGTAATCGACGGGATCGTGACCCGCAACCGTCATCCACCCGCAATCGAGCTCTAACTTGACTAACTGCGGATCGGTCAAACGCAAAAACTCGTCGTATCCCGTGACGGAACCATATTGTTTGAATTCGAAGTTATGGTTGTGATACCCAAGCTGCAGTCCGGCTTTCTTGACCTGCTCGCCGAGCTTATTAAATTGCTCGGCGTTCCACTTAAAGTCATCTAAGGTGAGCCGGTTCAGCATGCCTATGAAGAACTCCATGTCGCTCTCATCGGGCTTTCGTTGCAATCGTGAGGGCTCCATGCCAGGCACGGTAATGATCATGTACTCCTGTCCGAAGGTCTTCGCAAACTCGATGTTCTGCTCGAGATCCTTCATAAGATTCGGCAGCATGTAGTGACCCGCGGGATTCTTAAGGCCGCTATCGTCGAGCGCCTTCTTCAACTCCTTGGGAGGAGTCTTGCCGAGCGGTGAGAGCTCGACTTCTTTAAAGCCGATCTCGGCGATACGCTTCGATGTGCCGGCTGGATCGCTGTCCATCTCCTTACCAACCGTATATAGCTGGAGGCCAATCGGCCAGCCCGGGGACATTTTGTCTGGGGGAGAAGCATCAACATTCAGTGAAGTTACTAGAGACGAGGCTGCCGACTGCTTGAGGAATGCTCTGCGCGAGGTGCTCATAGTTGGGACTATCTTATCGAGCCCGTAATAAGACATCGCTGCCGATCTTAGGCGGCTGTCAGGCCGACGCGAGAGTCGCCTCTATCAACCCGGCTGGAACAGAAAAGGCTCCGGAAATGCAAGCCTCCGGAGCCTCGAACTGTGAGTAGATGATGTTTGATCGAACTACTTGTCGTTTACGTCGGTACCAGCTTTCCTGTCCGAGTCCTTGATGGTGTCTTTCAGGTCGCCGTAAGCCTGTTTCACCTTTCCTTTGGCTTCGTCCAGAACGCCTTCCCCTTCCAGATTCGGATTGTCAGTCGCTCTCCCGACACCCTGTTTAGCCTTGCCTTTCAGCTCATCTACTTTGCCTGTGACCTGTTCTTTCTCCATTTAATCTCCTCTTTCCTATGGATTCTTCCCAGAGGAAATCGTTTCCCGTGCTATCTCACATCGCTCGAGAACTGTTTCAGCGATCCGGGCCAAATTCGCCCCGGCAGCCGTGGTCGACCCAAATGTAATCGGCAGCGTAACCCCATGAGTAATCTCTGACGCACGCCGAACCGCTGATCTGCCTGACCAGGCGAATGCCGTCGTGTGTATCCGTAGAGCACTGGTGGCGTCCGCCGTCGTCCGAGCTACAGGTAATACTCCGGCCCGAAGTTGAGCGCCTGCGGTATCTATCATCGTCGCTATCCCGATCGCGATAGTCTCGGTCGCGCCGGCGATCGCCGTAATCGGTGTCATCGGCGGGGGCAAATTCAGCACGACAACCCTGATCGACCCAGACGGCATCTCCGGTATAGCCCCAAGTCGACCCCCGGCGGCATGGCGAGTCGCTAATCTGCCGCACCATGCGAACGCCATTCCGCGCCTCAGTCCGGCAATACTGGCGCCGCCCGTCATCGGAAGCGCAGGTGAAGTTCTGCCCGGAATCGGAACGGTAAGTATCGCTTTGACCCCGGCCGTCATCGATTGCAAACTCGGCGCGGCATCCCCGGTCGACCCAGATGAACCCGTCCCCATAGCCCCAGGTGCGCCTGAACTCGCAAGGGCTTCCGCTCAGCTGGCGTGTCATATCGACGCGATAACGAGTCTCAGCCCGGCACTCGTGACGCTTTTCGTCATCGGAAGAACAGGTCAAAGTCTGGCGATCCGCCCAAAGCGCACACGGAATCAGAATCAGGAACAGCGAACATTTTAAGGACAAACCGTAACTCCTCCAGCAAGTTTCTCACGTTTCCAGCGGGTTGAAGCGCACCGAAACGTTAGGCGCCGCGATCTCCGTGGAGCGGTCCACTAAGTACCTCAGGTACTTCAAACGCACTAGAAATTCATCTACTTCTTACTCGATTTCGTATATCATTTTGCACGGAGGAATCGTCGTGAGAAGACTTGGGATCCTCGCTTTACTTGCTGTTGCCATATTCTCTCGGCCGAGCTTCGCAGCCTCAGCCTGTGTCAGTGATTCACTAGCCGGCTATGTCGCTTTGGGTGTCTCCGGTTGCATGATCGGGTCTAACACGCTGTCGGGCTTCGAGGTGCTGGTTGGCACAAACGGCGCTGTCCCAATCGACCCGGCAAGCATTTCTCTGTCGCCCACCGGTAATGCAACCAATCCGGGACTTACAACGACGGTCAACGTCTCGGCCTCAGGTGGAACCGTGCGCGAAGCCTTCTTTTCTTACGTCATCTCCGGCAACTCGTACTCCGGCTCTTCGATTGGCCTTGCCGGATCTTCGCAAAGCGGTGATGGCGCCGTTACCGGGATTAAGGACTTTTGCCTGGATGGAACCTTTGGACAGGGCGGGATTTCTATCTGCAGCGGAACGCCCGGCAGCCTGACCGTCCTCAATGGAGTTCAGGATTCCGATGCCACAACATTCGGCTCTGCCGGCTTTATCGCTGTTGCCGACGATCTGATCGTCGACAGCGGCTTGACCGGGTCTGCTTCTGCCGGAACACTTACGAATCGATTCAGCACAACGGCGGCCGTACCCGAACCAGGCAGCGTGTGCCTTGTTACTGGCGGATTTTTCATTGCGATGGCAATCCGCCGGCGACGCTTACATCGTATGTATTTTTAAGGCTCCAGGAGGGGGCGGTATGCCTCAGTTGAAATCTCTTCTCTGCGCCGTCATGGCGGCGCTGGTTGCAGTTCCACCTTCCGGCTTCGCGGCTAGCCACCGCGAAGCACCTATCACGGCACTCGACCACAAGGCCGACATTACCGACCTGTACGCTTTTGTGAGCTAG
>JAVHMZ010095640.1:0-10239 GCA_034782995.1 Amazona versicolor | reverse complement strand
GAGCAGCTTCTCCAAAAAAGGATCACCCACCTGCACGTTAGGACGCTTCTGCTGCGACTCTTCGGTGAACTCGGCGCTGGCCATTGATGCGCCATGGATGCCGTCGCGTCCGGTCTTCGCGCCGACGTAGATTACGGGATTGCCGATTCCGGACGCGCTCGCAAGCCGCACGTCTTCCTTGCGGCAGACGCCGAGCGCGAACACGTTCACCAGCGGGTTGCCGCTGTAGCAGCTCTCGAAGATGCATTCGCCACCTACGGTGGGAACGCCGAAGCAGTTCCCATAGTGGGCGATGCCTCCGACAACACCTTCCAGAATGCGGCGATTCGCAGCATCATCGAGCAGCCCGAACCGGAGCGAATTCAGAATCGCGATAGGCCGCGCACCCATAGTGAAGATGTCGCGCAGAATGCCACCTACGCCAGTGGCCGCTCCTTGAAAGGGCTCAATAAAGCTGGGGTGATTATGCGACTCGATCTTGAACGCCGCCACCCACCCGCCACCAATGTCGATGATGCCCGCATTCTCGCCGGGTCCTTGCACCACGCGGCGACCTTTCGTAGGCAGCTTCTTCAGATGAAGGCGCGAGCTCTTGTACGAGCAGTGCTCGCTCCACATCACCGTGAAGATGCCTTCTTCGGTGTGAGAGAGTTCGCGTCCGAGAATCGAGAAAGCTCGCTCGCGCTCTTCGGGCGTGAGCATTACGCCACGGACACCCGCGTCAACGATCCGATCAGGGAATGGAAAACGCCGAGCCCGTCTGTGGAACCCATTAGTGAATCGCAGGCGCGCTCCGGATGCGGCATCATGCCGAGCACGTTACGCTCGGCGTTCAGGATTCCAGCGATGTCGCGTGCCGAACCATTTGGGTTATCGAGGTATCGAAAGGCTACGCGATCTTGTCGTTCGAGTTGGTCGAGTGTCTTCTCGTCCCCATGGAAACAGCCTTCGCCGTGCGCCACGGGGACGCGAATAATATCGCCTTTTTGAAAGTTGGAAGTGAACGGTGAGTAAGTCGATTCCACACGCAAGGAAGCGGTGCGGCACACGAAGCGCAAACCGCGATTCCGCAAGAGCGCGCCGGGAAGCATTCCGCATTCCACCAAAATCTGAAATCCGTTGCAGATGCCGAGCACCGGACCGCCCGCTGTGGCGAATTTGCGAACAGCCGCCATTACGGGTGAGAAGCGCGCAATCGCTCCACAGCGAAGATAATCGCCATACGAGAAACCGCCGGGGAGAACCACCGCGTCGAACCCATTGAGCGAAGACTCGCCGTGCCACACGAACTCCGCCGCAACCCCCGCGTTGGTGTTGAGCGCGTACCAGGCGTCGTGGTCGCAGTTACTGCCTGGGAAAACGACAACGGCGACTTTCATGGGGTACAAGACTATTGAAGCATGGCTCTTAAAATGGGAGTAGCGATGTCTCGTCTCTTTGTAGTTGTCTCTGCCTTTAGCGCACTGCTGTACGGCTCCGCGCAGCCTGCGCCTTCCGTCGAACGCGCTCTCCACAAGCGGGTGGATGAGTTCTACAAGCTCGTGGTCGCGCACCGGTATCGGGATGTCGAGAAGCTCGTTGCGCCCGAATCTCGCGACGATTGGTACACGTTGGAAAAGCCATCCATCAAAGAGTTCGAGATCGAAGGCACCGCGTGGAGCGACAATTTCACGAAGGCGGACGTATCGATATCGAGCACATCGCGCATGAGGCGTCCCCGTATTGGCGAGTTCGACGTGAAGGTGCCATTCGCCAGCCATTGGAAACTCGAGAATGGCCGCTGGATGTGGTACGTGCCTCGCGTGGATGTGCGGCAAACACCCTTCGGCCCCATGCATGTGAATCACGGCGAAGCCGAGAAGAGTGGGCTTGACATTCACCAAATGATCGCGAAAGGGCCGTCGCCAAATGCTGTGTCCCGTGCCGTAACGGCTGACCGATCCTCGGTGAAACTGCCGCCATCCGGTGACGCGGTAGTTGCGTTGACGAACACCTTGCCTGGCGATGTAAAGCTATCGGTGAAACTATTGGCAGGCGCGGGATTCGATGTAGCGTTGAAGGCGAGCGATTTGAAGGCGGGCGCGAAGACGGAACTGGCGATCTCCCACAAAAAGAACGTCGACTTCCAGCCCGGTCGCGCGGCTGTGGTTGTGAGTCCGACTTCGCAAGTTCTAGAGATCGCGGTGCAGTAACAACTTGTCATTCTGAAGGGGCGGTGGTATGATGATAAGCACCTAGACGGCTATATGCTTAAGGAGTGAGTATGTCTGAAACGGTTCGATGGTCTCTGGTGATAACGAGTGCTACAGATGTTTCGCTGCGCAGCTTTTTGGCAAAGCGCGGAATGCGAAAAGGCGATCTTTCGAAGTTTGTTGAAGATGCAGTTCGCTGGCGCGTTTTGGACTTAACGGTTGCCGAAACCAAAGCTGCCAATGCACATGTACCGCCCGAAGAGATCGAGGCTGCGATTGCGGAGGCGATTGAGGCTGTGCGCGCCGAACAGCAGCCAGCGTAACGCTCGCCAGTGCGCGTCATTCTCGACACCAACATTCTGGTTAGTGCCCTCATTGCTCCTGGGCATGTGCCAGATTACCTGTACCAAGCATGGCGCGATGGGCGGTTTACGCTGGTTAGCAGCGAAGAACAGTTTACCGAGTTCCGCCGAGTAACGCGCTACCCGCGTGTCCAAAAATTCATCAGACCAGCTGCTGCCGGCACGATGCTCGGAGAAATACGCGCGCTTGCGCAATTGACTGGTCGCTTACCGAAGGTAGATGTGTGCCCCGATCCGGCGGACAACTATCTTCTCGCCATGGCCGAAGCTTCACAAGCGGATCTCCTCGTCACGGGCGACGGCCGGCACTTGCTTACGCTGCAGCGGCATGGTCGAACACGAATCGTCACTGCTCGCGCTGCGGCTGCAATGTTCGACTAAGCCGGGTCGGTCCGCGCGCCCGCGTTCGCAAGTAACGCTCGGCACTGTTCATCGAGATTGCTGTCGGTCAGGCTGTTGACGTTCTGTCGAATCCTGTCGGTGCCTCTAGCCGAGAACAGAAACAGGGAGTCGGGGTACCTCAAGACCGAACTTCTCAGTAGCAGAGAAGGGGGGATGTTTTCCCTCATCTCGGAGGTACGGATAAGTGCCCCGTGGCATATTCGGAAGCTCGATGGAGGGAGCTCTATTCCAGGAGTAAGTAATGAGCATTCGTGCTGCACGACTTTGCAGTATTGAGGGCGCTGGACTAGTAACTCGGGTATGTTGCGCCAATCGCTTCCTACTCCGTATCCACGCATCTTGCCCGCCCTAACCGAGCTTTCCAGAAAATCGATCAGCTTACCGTCTTTTAGTAACTCCCCTTGCACCTCGTGAAGTAAGAACAAATCTACGTAGTCTGAACCAAGCTCCCGCAGGGTTGTCTCTAAAGATCGACGCGCTTGATCTGCCGTAAACTCTAATGTGATCGGAGCCGCCGATGAGGAGGGAATCGACCGCTTCTTTGCGCCCCGAAGGCGTTTGGCTATGGGCCGGACAACGTTGCGCGCCGCATGAATCAGCGCGTGGCTCTTCGGAGCGGGGATGCCGAACTTCGAGGTAATCGTGACATTTGCCCGGCGCGACCTCAGAGCTCTCCCGAGTAATCGTTCCGTACCTCCAGCGCCATAGGAGCGCGCCACATCGAAGTGCCGGATGCCCGCATCGTAGGCCGCATCGATCAAGCAACTTGATTCACGCGCGCTCAGCATCCCGAGCAAGGAAGAACAGCCGAAACCGATCTGCGTGGTCGCGATGTTGAATGGAGTGATGACGACCTGTTTCACTTCAGTTTGGATATATGCTCAGCCAATCTTACTGCGAGCGCAATGATGGTGTGAGTCGGGTTAGAGAATCCCGACGTGGGAAAGACCGCGCTTCCGCACACAAACGCGTTGTCGATTCCAAACAGCTTCAAATTTGGATCGACTACTCCGTCTGCGGCGGATTTGCCCATACGAGCGGTCCCCATGTGATGAAAACTATCGCCCGCGCAACGAGTGAATTCATCAAAATCCTCCAGGGTCTTGTTGTAAGTGGAGGCGCGCGCGATCTCCGTTTTCGCTAATTGCCTCACTACATGGCGCGTAAACTTAACAGCGGTTTCAAACTCAAGTTGACCGATTCTCCAATCCAGGCGAGTGCGGAGTAGACCCATACGATCACGTTGCGAAGATAGAGTAACCCTGCTTGCGGAACTAGGGGCTTGTTCGCAAAGCACTCGTAACTCGATACCAAGATCCTCCGGGTTGTATGCCCGGTGGTGACGCATCATCCTCCACCCCTTGCGCGCGATGATATCGATATTGCGCAACTCCGAGAGCAGCCGCGGCAGGCCACGCGCGCTTCCGCGCCGCACCTCGAGAACCGCCTCGCGAAAGCTTTCCACGGCATTCTGCCTACGGCTCTGGGCATGAAAGCTCGCGCCGATATTTAGTACGCGGAACTCTTCTTGTAAGTGGGCGCTCAATTTTATCTTCGGAATGTAGCGAATCCCGGATAGATATGCATTATCAAACCAATCGTGGAAGCGCATTCGACTGAACGGCGCCAGCATCGCCACGGGTATTTCCAGGTGGTCCTGAAAGTATCGCCCTGTGTGATCGTTCTTGTTCCATGGACCTGGATGTCCTCCTTCGAGAGGCTGCAGTAACAAGCGCGCCGTTTCGATCGCGCCCGTGCAGAGTATGTAGAATCGAGCGGAAAATACGAAATGCGCTCCACTCCAACTCCGGCACTGCACGCCGCTTACTCGATCGCCGGATTCCGCAAGCACGAACTTTGTAAAGTTCGCATGTAGGCAGACCGTCGGTCCATTCCGGTCTTCAAGAAACAAGCGATACAGCTTAGAAAAGTCGGGCTGCGGGCAAAAGCGGGTAAAGAAGGTCTCGATCCCGTCGCCGCATCGCGGAGCTTCGGTTCTTAAAGCCTTCCAGACGTCCGCATCGAACGGCAACGATTTCGAAAGACCTTCAATTTTTATCGCGCGTTTGAGTCCGGCAGATAACTCCCGCTTCGCGATCGGCCAACCGCTGTTCGGAACCCACGGCCGATGTTGAAAATCGATTTCGTCGAGTTCCAGAATCTGACCGCCCCACCTTGTAGTAGTTCCGCCAAGTACTCGAAAGCGTCCGGTGTGAATGCCTTGGTGAGTCTGGCCGACGATCTCGCTCTGGTAAAGCTGCTGACTTTCATCTTCCAGACTTCTGCCGCCAGCTTCGAGAATGAGGACACTCAAGCCGTGTCGCGAGCATTCGACTGCGAGCGAAATGCCGGCAGCTCCGGCGCCAACGATACAAACATCCGTAGACGAGCCGCCGATCTGGTTATGGTTCAAATCGACGATCATGAGAATAATTTCACACGCGCGGGACCGCGCCAACTACTCGTCGAGAGCGTTTCCAGGCCTCTCGGTTGACCGGCTTGTCTAGACGACTTTCGAAATCGCGCGTTTCGCACTCAGCGATTTCGACCCAACCCGGCCGACACGCCTCCACGTCGTACTGCACCATTCAGCGCCATACTCCATCAGCTTTTAATCTCAACTAGGTGTCAGTAACCACCATACTGGTTGGCTTTAGGCGAGATGTTATCGCGTGAGACCATGCGAGAATCAGGATACCCAAGCGTTCCCGCATGACGCCCCCGCCCGCCCCCGGCAAGAAACGCATACCCAAGTGGCTAGTTCCCGCGCTGGGGTTTGCGGTATCGGCAGTCAGCTGCATCTTCGCATTCCGTAAGTTCGATTTCGCGCAGCTCGGTCATGATATTCACAACCTGATCTGGCCGTGGGTGATTCTGGCGATTGCCGTCGAACTCGCGTCGTATCTGGTGGACGCATGGCGATGGTTAGTCATTCTCAGTCCGGCAGAGCAGCCTACCTTCCTGCAGTCCGTGCAAGCCACATTCATCGGGTTGTTCGCGAACGACGTGCTGCCCGCGAAAGCCGGCGAGGTTATCCGGCCGTACCTGCTTTCGCGCTGGGCCAATGTTCCCCTCTCGCTGGCCATCACATCGGCAGCCATGGAGCGAATCATGGACGGCGTCACCATGGTGATCTGCTTCTACCTGGTCTCATACGACATGGTGAACCTGCCCCGGTGGGTACGCGACGGGATGGTGACTTTATCGATCTCAGTCGGAATTGTGACCGCGCTGTTCCTGTTTGTGCTCTTTTATAAGAGCCACGCGCACCGGGTCGTTTCCGGGCGGCCCTGGATGGCGAAGTTTATTCATCTACTCGAAGAGATTCATCTGCTGGGGAACTGGCGCACATTGGGCTTTGCGTTTGCACTCAGTTTCCTCTACTACTTGTGTCAGTTCGGCGCGATACTTTGCTTGGCCAGAGCTTACAACTTCGATTTCGGATTGAAAGAATCGACTTTCGTGCTGCTAGTCGTTCGGATGATCACGCTGGTTCCGAATGCACCGGGTAACATCGGCTCGTTTCAATTATTTTGCGAGCTTGCATTGAAGATGTTGATGGTGGAAACTTCGAATGCCAATAGCTTCTCGCTAATTACTTACTTTTTTGTAACCGCTCCCCCGCTACTGGTAGGCGCCGGCGCGGTCATGCTGACCGGTTTGAGTATTGGGGAGTTACACAAGCAGGCGCATCACGCTCATCGTGAAAGTGAAGAGTCTCGGGTGTTACTCGGCAATCCACCAGCTTGATTCCGCGCCCTTTACGCCGCGACGTCAGTTTGGCGCGGTGTTAGGCTGCGTCGAGTTCGAGTATGCCGACTTCGGGGCGGCAGTTGAAACGCACGCCCATAAGATTACCGACGCCGGCGCTGACGTGGATCAGGCGATCGTTCCAGGGCCGCAGGCCGCGGATGTAACGGCGATCTTTCACGGGCGCGGGCGAATAGCCGAGAACGGGCATAACTAATTGGCCGCCATGTGTGTGTCCGGCGAGCATCAGATGCCAGGTTCGATCGGCAAAACGTTCTTTGCTATCGGGGTTATGCGTGAGAACAATGGTGGGTGCTCCGTCGGAGGGGATCCGATCGAAGGCGGAGCGTGGATCGCATTGTCCGGCCCAGAGATCGCCGAGACCGACGAAACGGATGCGCTGCGAGCGAACACGGAAGTCTTCCCAACGGTTGTGGAGAAGCGGAATTTGCGCGTCAGCTAGGAATTCAGGAACTACGCCCCGCCAGGGGCCGCCTTCCGGATTGGGCCAGGCGCCGCCGTCGTGGTTTCCAAGGATCGCGAGAGTGGGAACGCGCTCGGAGAAGCGGCGGAGAGTCTTGACGTACCAGGACCAGTCCACATCTTTCGGCGGCTTATTGCGGGGTGGCGATGTAATGTAGTCGCCGGTGAAGCAGACGATGTCGGGCTTGGCTGCTAACGCGAGTTCGAGGCCGTGCTCGATCAGTCGCTTAGGAACGAACAACGACGAGTGAAGATCGGAGACGTGCGCGAGGCGAACCGGGTCATGGGGTTGCATTTGAGGAAGCGCAATGTGTTCACGCGTTACCTCCAGCCACTCGGGTTCGACCCAGTGGCCGTAAGCGGCAACGGGGACGGCGGCAAGCGGAAGTTTGAGTAGAGTGCGCCGGTTCACTTTTCTAATGGTAACAAGGGAGTGCTTTGCGTCGCAAAGCACCATTTTCTATTGACAGCATCATTGCACCGGAACGCCCTGTGCGGACATGGCGCTGAGGATGTATCGGTTGCGCGAAAGAGCGCTGGATGCCGACCAACCGCGTGCACGCGACATGACGATTCGTTCGTATGCGGTTTTGCCTGCGGCTAGGCAGGCCCGAAGCTGCTGGAGGTCTTCCGCACTGAACCGTTCGGGTTGCTCCGTTACCAGTTCGCCGACGTTGCAGACGGCGGTTTCTCGATTCTTTACGGCGCGTTCGATGGCGGTGAGATCGTGGTCCGCACTGGAGATGGCGAGCAGATGCAAAGAGGCGGCGCGCAGTTGGTCGAGAGCTTGCGAGATTTGGGCGGCAGGCATTCGATAGGGGAAATCGGCAGGTGAGGGAGATCCTTTAGACTGGCTTGCGCCGGATGCACGTACGGATGCCATGCACGCAAATCCCGTCAGTTTCAGGCGAGGAGTACAGGTTGTAAAACACGCCGATCGGCGATAATACCCATTTGCAGGATTTCACCTCTGGCGTAAAAGGCAAGGGGGTTCTAATCACCGGCGCGGGGCGCGGTCTTGGGAAACGTCTTGCTATTGGATTCGCGGCTGCTGGCGCCCGCGTGGCGCTGCTGGCTCGCAGCCAGGCGGAAGTCGACCTGGCGAAACTCGAAATCGAGCAGGCTGGCGGCGTAACGCTACGTATTCGCGCGGATGTACGCGACTACGAGCAGATGCTTGCCGCTGTCGACCGCATGCAGGTTGTCTTCGGCGGTGTGCACGCGCTCGTCTGCTGCGCTGCTGTGCTGGGTCCTATCGGTCCGCTCATAAGCGCTCGTGTGGACGCTTGGCGCGATGCGCTTAACACCAATGTTTTAGGAGTTTTAAATGCCTGCCGGGCGGTGCTTCCCCAGATGATGGAGCGGCGCTCGGGAAAGATTGTTGTGCTGGCGGGGGGTGGATCGAGCACCCCGCGCCCTTACATCTCGGCGCATGCGGCGTCCAAAGCGGCGGTAGTTCGGCTGGTCGAATCGCTCGCCGACGAGATTGGAAGCTACAACGTGCAGATCAATTGCCTGGATCCCGGATGTTCCTACACCAGCATGACCGATGAGATTCTCCGCGCTGGTGAAGCCGCCGGATCGCGCGAACGAGAGGAAGCCGAACGCGTGCGCGTCACCGGTGGCGTGGGCGCCGACAAGCAAATCCAGATGGCATTGTTTCTCACTTCCCCGCGATCTAATCACGTCAGCGGCAAGCTGATAGCTGTCACCGACGACCTGAAGAAGGTGGAACATCAAAACATGCACAGCGATGCGTATACGCTGCGCCGCTTCGTGAAAGGGCGCTAACGAATGAAACGGATCTGCTTGCTGGCTCTCGTTACCTCACGATTCGTCTTCGGTTGGGGATGCGAAGGCCACCAAGCTGTCGCATTAGTCGCCGAAGCGAATCTGAATCCGCGTGCCGCGGCCCAAGTGCAAGCGTTATTGACGAATGATCCAATCGATCCTGCATTGATTCGCTACTGCACGTACGGGCGCGAAAATCTCATGGCTGATGCATCCACTTGGCCGGACGACGTTCGCAACACCGCCGGAACGGGTAAGTGGCACTACATGGATATTCCCCGGCAAGTAAGTTCCGGGAACATCGACAAGTACTGTGAGCCGGTAAGCGGACCGAACGCTAAAGGCGAGCGCGGCGGCTGCGTGATATCGGCGATCGAATACAACGCAGCGCTTCTCCGCAATTCCGGCGCGCCCGCATCCGAACGCGCCCGCGCGTTGCGCTACGTGATTCATTTCGTGGGCGACCTGCATCAACCGCTGCACACCACCGACAATCACGACCAGGGCGGGAACTGCGCGCCGGTCACAATTGCCGGTGCAATCACGATCACCAATCTGCATTCGGCTTGGGACTCGGGCCTCCTAGCGGAGGAGTTAGCCTCGCGGCATGAGCGTGCTCCCGAGTACGCCCGAACTCTCGAACGCAGGTTCGAAGCGCGCAAAGCGGCATGGATGGGGCCGGTAAGCCTCGATTCGTGGGCGTGGGAGTCGCACGCCGTAGGGGTCGCCGTCACCTACGGGGCGCTCAATCCTCCAATTCCCGAGGAGCCGATAGCGGAGCGCACCGACTGCAGCGCCGAAAACGCGAAAGTGTATATGCTGCATATCCAGCTCGGCAAGGAATACGCCGCCAAGGCCGAGGCGAAGTTCCAGGAGGCCGATCAGCAGGGCACGGGCAAGCTCACACTTATGCCCGGGGCGCGCGTGCGATCGCTCGAAGCTGGCGCGGATGGACGCGTGAAGTCCGTTCATTACTGGGATGTGCGGGATCGCGCATACCGCGAGGTGCGCGCTCGCGGTTTTGTGCTGGCGGCGGGATGTATTGAGTCCACGCAAATTCTGCTCAATTCGGGGATCGGCAATTCAAGCGGCCTTGCCGGACGGTATCTTTCGGAGCATATCTATGGTTCCGTTGATGGCTATCTACCTCAACTGCTGGGCCGCAAAGTAGTCAACGAGGACAGCAACGGCGCGAATATCTTCATTCCGGATCTGACCCGCAATTGGCGCGGCAACAAGTTCATCCGGGGATACCAAAT
>JAVHMZ010095533.1:0-10239 GCA_034782995.1 Amazona versicolor | reverse complement strand
CCCGCGGTGAGCGCCGGAGCGGGTCGGGGTGCGGCAGGCTCCCCATAGCACCCCGCCCGCCGCGCCCGCTCGCGCAGCAGCGCCAGCACCGCCTCGCACAGCGGCATCGCGCGACCCACCACGCCGCCCAGCTCCACCACCGCGCCCAGCAGCGCGTCGATCTCCATCGGCCGGCCGCGCTCCAGGTCCTGCAGCATCGAGGTTTTGTGGCTGCCCACCTCGGCACCGCCCTCGATGCGGCGGTCTACGTCGATCGCGAACCGCACCCCCAGCGCCTCGGCCACCCCTTGCGCCTCCAGCATCATGCCCCGGCACAGCGCCCGCAGGTCGGGCCGCCCGGTGATCGCGTCGAGCGTCGCCCCGGTCAGCGCCGAGAGCGGGTTGAAGGCGAGGTTGCCCCACAGCTTCACCCAGATCTCGTCGCGGATGCGCGGCCGCACCGGCGCCTTAAACCCGGCGCCGATCAGCAGCCGTGAGAACGCCTCGGCGCGCGCGCTCCGGCTGCCGTCCGGCTCGCCCAGCGAGAAGCGGTCGCCATAAGTGTGCTCGATCACGCCGGGCTCCACCACCTCGGCCGCCGGGTAGACGATGGCATGGACCGCGCGCGACGGCGGCAGCGTGTCCCACACCCGTCCGCCGGGGTCCACGCTCTCCACCCGCCGGTCGCGGAACGGCCCGTCGAGCGCGTGGAAATACCAGTACGGCACGCCGTTGATGGCGGTGACGAGGGTCGTGTCCGGTCCCATCATCGCGGCGATCGCCGGCGCGGCGGCGGGCAGTGCGGGCGCCTTCAGGGTCACGAAGATTGCGTCCTGCACGCCGGCTTCCGCGGCGTCCGCGAGACCGCGCGGGCGGGTCGTGACGGTTGAGCCGAGGCTGTGCAGGGTCAGGCCGTGAGCGCCGATCGCTTCCAGGTGCGCCCCGCGCGCGATGACGGTCACCGCCGCCCCGGCCGCCGCGAGCCTGGCCGCGAGGAGGCCGCCGATCGCGCCCGCGCCAAAGACCGCGACCCTCACGCGCGGATCCTGGCCCGGGGCGGCGTTCGTGGTCGTGGAGACGGTGTCAAAATCCAACGCGCTCCAATCGTTCAGCCGGACAATGGGTGGCCGCCGGGGACGTTGCATCCGGCCAAGGACCGGATCGCGATGGTAGCCGAGTGATTCGGGATTGTCCGCCTAGTCACGGGACGGCGGGCGCATCATGAGTCCGATTGCCCCTGTTAGTGTTTCGCCAAAGGGGAGTGCGCCATGGAAAGACGGATGGTTCTGACAGGTGCCGCCGCGAGCGCGGCGGCCCTGGCCTCGGGCGCCGCGTCGGCGGCCGGCGGCATGGCTGCCGGTTCCGGATCGGCGGATCTCCAGGCGGCGCTGGCCCGGTTCCGTGCCTCCATTCCGCCGCATTTCGACCGGACCTATGTCGAGAACGCCGTCGTCCCGTTTTTCCTGACCAGCGTCTACGAGGGAGAGCGGCCCGCGCTGCCGATGATCGACGTGGCGCTCAGCAAGGAGAACGCCCTGCCCCACGATTTGTGGGGGCTGATCTACCAAGACTGGAAGCCTGCGCCCGAGGAGGGCGTGACCGTGTTTCTCCAGGGTCTGGAGAACCGGGGAGACAACAACCTTCGCAAGCGGATCTACATGTCGGCGGTGACGCCTGACCTGTATCGTCCGATGTACGGCGCCAAGGTGGTCGGCTTCTTCGACGCCCTGCTTGACCAGCGTTTTGCCGGCAAGCCGTTCATGCGGCACTATCTCGACTACTATTGGGACATATACTGGGACCTGCACCTCGGGGTGAAGGGCGAGGCGGTTCCGCCACAGGTCCGCACCATCGGCGAGAGTTTCAACACGGTCCTGGCGTTTCGCGATCCGCTGCAGCCGGTCGTCTATGAGAACTACATGGCGGTGCGGGCACTGCTCGACTTTCTGAAGAGCTGGATCGATGAGCGGCTTGACGACATCGAGAAGGGGCGCGTTGCGAACCCCGAGCGGACGATCGGCTGGTATTGGCTCAAGAATGCCGGCGACGGCGCGCATTTCAGCAAGAAGGATGTCGTCTTCGAATGCTTCCACAATTTCGTGGCCTTGAGCCAATGGGGCAACACGATCTTCGGGATCATGTCGCGCCTGAGCCAGGATGGCGGCGACCCGAGCATTCGCGCCGCGTTCGAGAAAACGATGTCGGGGAGCCCGGACGCCGCGAACGGGGCGCCCTACACGCCGCTTGAGATGTTCGTCATGGAGCTGTTCCGGACGATCTCGCCGAACGGCGGGAGCATCTCCTCCATCGCTGATCAGCGGCAGTTGAGGTCCGCCGACAATTACGGCGACACTGCCTCGCCCGCCGCGCGGTTCGGCCTGCCCTACGAGCGAAGCGGCTACATCATTTCGCCACACACCTCGACGAGCTTCGATCCCCGGCACTGGGCTAATCCGCAGCAATTCGATCCGGGCCGCTACCGTGACGTGCCGACCAGCGCGCAGGTGGACGAGGCCAAGAGCAAGCAGATCGGGTTTGCGAAATGTCCGTTCGATCTGACGGCGATGAAGGTCAACGACGGCCGCAACGCGGCCATGGCCAACAGCGCGTTCGGAACCGTGTTCGGGGTGGTCGACGGCAAGGCGCTACCGGTGTGCGACTATGCCGGCTTCGCGCCGTTCGGCTTCGGCTATCGCCGCTGTCCCGGCGAGCAGCTGACGATCCAGGTGTTCGAGGATTTCCTGCGCAAGGTGTGGCGCGACAAGATCTCGTTCCACGCTCTGAACCTGCCGAATCCTCGCCGGGTGCCGATCGGGCCGGGTACGGTCATCGACGACAACATCACCTTCGCGCGCGTGTCCTGATCGGCTCCGCCCTGGAGTGCCGCTACCAGAACTGCCTGAGCGTGAGCCGGACGGTCCAGGCGTTCGGCTCGCGTTCGGGTTTGGCGACGACCGACTCGCCGTTCAGCACGAAGTCGACTCCGGGCCAGAGCCGGGCGCCCATGCCGCCCCCCAGCCTCAGCGTATTCGCGGCGTTGCCCTGGTGGAGGCCGTCGATGCTGGTTTCGCCGCCGACATTGTAGTAGGCGTCCGCTGATAACCAAATGTGCGAGGTGACGTTCCGGCTCGCATGGCCCTCAAGAGTGAACAGCGGGCGCTGCGCGAGCCGGCTGGCGCCCCCGGCTTGGAACGAGTTGTTGGGTGTGAAGGCCGCGACCGTCCCGTACGCCTCGAACCACGTCGACCCGCGATCCGGCGTGTAGCTGAAGTTCACCGTGGGTCGGATCGTCCAACGGTTTGATGACGGATTGAGGGCGCGATGTGGATCATATTCGCCGAGCGGCGTCCCCACGAACAGGTGGAAGCTCGCGAAGGTCCGCGGCACAAAGTTGACGAACGCTTCGCGGGTCAGGGCAGGTCCGCCAAAGATGTTCATCTGCCAAAGGAAGCTGATGTCGGATACGCCGCGAGCTGCGACTCGGTTGGAACTCGCGCCCGATTCCACGTACAAGTAGGGCAGAACGACGGACACGCCGCCGGTCCGGCCCCAGTAGTCCATGGTTCGCGTCAGGACGAGGGATTGGGAAACTACGTTGGTTCGGATGCGCGCTGCAACGTCGAGCCCATCCTCCGGTGTCACCGACGCGGCGTAGCCTGCATTGTAGAAGGCGAGCCAACTGTCGATAGGCGCATTCAGGTAATCCCGGGCCGAACCTGCCAGGACGGTGCTCGGTGAAGAAAGCGCGACTCCCCCAACACACAGCACGCCGACCGTAAGCCGCGCAACTCTCGGCGGCAAGCACATGACTGGGCCTGACCTCCTGCCGTCCCCTGCCGTCGGGTCACGCGTCTGTATTTCTTCGAAAGGGTGATCGGATGCGGGCCGGTGGAAAGTCGCCCACATGGCAGCACGCCACAAAACCCGTGCGACTTGTCGATGTTCGATGCGAGGCTGTGTGAACGGATTGCGTGAAGTATCGGGCGTCGGGATCCACGAGTTGGGTTTTGTTCTAAGCACGGCATAACCGGCCGAGCGTGGTGCCGGCGCCGGCGTATTGTAAGCGTTCACCGACCGCGTTCCAGAAATAGCAGCGCTGTCTCAACCTCAGTTTGGCGGTATTTTCTCCACCAGCACGGACGCTAACCTGTCCGGTCCGATTGCCGCTGTCGCCGGTAAGCCTGTAAGCCAGCACCCATGCGGATAACTTTAGAACTAAGCACCCGGTTAAGGACTGCGTCGTTGGGTCAATGCGCCCGTAACCGGATCATAGTCGGCCAGCGGTGTCATCCCTTTAGGCTTTTGCGAGTAGCAAGGTGTGTCATCGAGAGTGTCAAGCCATGTCATCGCACTTTCGAGGCAAACGTGCATAGCCGGTTTGAAAATGGTCGGATCGTCTAGCGATCCAACCATCAGTGCCGTCGACGAGCGAGTATGCCGTTCAAAAAACAACGGTGAGCCGCAGCGCGGGCGAAAGTGTCGGTTCGATGTTGGTGAAGACCGATAGATGCATTGAGCGCCCTTGGTTACTCGTACATGGTCCGATGCCATAAACAGCAATCCCATATACGGTGCCCCCGACGCGCGTTGTCACATGCGACAATGGCAGATAGCGCTCAGCTCTGGCGATCCACGTGCTTGGTAGCAAACTGTGCCGCACAGGCAACCACCGGTCAGTATTCTCTTCTCAGACACGCATGCACCTTTTGAGGACGACTATGCCCGTCCATCGAGCAGCCGCCTACAGCAGCTGATTTTCTCGCGGCCCGCACCCGCCGCGGCCACGCGGCAAGTTGTCTGTCAGCACAGCCAACCGGCCGCCACTAACCCGACCGAGCGGGCTTTTCTAATTTTTGGACGCGAACCTTTTCAGGCAGCCCGTCATGGTCACCCAATGTTCGCGTCGGGGGATTGTCCCACCAATCGGGGATCAATGCCCTACGTTCCGGGTTGAGCGGGTAGAAGAGTCTGTTATCGGCCTTGTGGGTTTCGCCGACCACAAGGAGCCTAACCTCTGCCTCCGTGTTGTTGAGAAAGCTATGCGAAATGCCGGTGCCGGCCGGAAAGCCGACACCGTCGCCTGGCTTCAACCGATACAACCGGCCGTCGAGCCAAAGATCGGGAGTGCCCTCGACCACGTAGACAAACTCCTCCTCCGCGCTTTCGGCATGCGGGAACGATGTTCGCCGTCCCGGCGGCAGACGATGGTGATGGATCCCTAGCCTGCTGAGCCCGAAGTGCCGCCCGAAAGGTGCACCGATTCTCATCAACTCATCATCCGGCTCCTCGATTTCGCTCCAGTGCGCAATACGGGACGACAGATCCGTCGATGCCATGTCAGCCCTCCACACAGGTCGAACCGTCACATTGGGGCGCTGTCTTCTGATCGCCACGAAAGACATATCCGGGGTGCCGTCCGTCGAACCTTCATCCAGGCTTTCGCGCGCGATTGCCGACGCATGGCGTGTTGCTGGTGGACAACATCGAAGCCGTATCCCCGCCCCGGGCGCCGCGGGATCGAACTTCACAGACGGCTGGGCGCCGAATACCGGGGCATTGCCAGTCCGGTCCCGGAGCGGCCGAGAGGCATGCACGCGACCACCTACGCACGGCTGATCGGGGCCATCGAGGAAGCCGAGTGGCGCCAGTACGAGGCGTGGAACGTGGAGCCGATGCCACGCGCCCTGCGCGACCTGCTGGATGATGCGCATCCCAAGACAGACCATGATAAGGTTTTTGGGTGATTCTCTCAGAGAGAGCCGAGGTTGCCTGAGAGTGGGAGCGACAGGCCCCATGTCAATTGCCCGCGTCTTCGCGGCGGCTCGATGCCGCTCGTGATATCGATTTGGTGCGGCATGCCCTTGTGCTTGCTGACGGCAGTGTCACGGTGGCTCGAGCGGCTCGATCCCGGCACGCATCGTCGCATCAAAGGTCTGCGTCTCGCGACGGCCTACGGGATCGCGGCGATGCTCAGCATGATTGCTACACCGGCACACGGGTTTCTGGCGCCCTCAAGCTTGGCAACGCTTGCCGCGGGCTTCGCTCTCTGGGCAAGCGTATCGGAGGGCCGTTCCACCCGCATAAAATCGGCGCGTGATCTCATGCTACTCGCCGCCGCGGCAACTTTCGGAGCGATCAGCTTCGCCTTCCTTGCGCCGTTTCTGCGGCAGCTCAGTGATGCGGGGCCTGAGCTTACCCTCGTCTCGGGAGCGTTTCTCGTTGGTTATCTGAGGCGGTTCGGCTTGACCGGGACTGGGCTTGGGTCACAGATCTACATCGGCCAGGTTCTCGCCTATGGCGCGCATCTCGGTGTCGTGGACGTGCCGTCCATTGCTCTAGCCGGGCTGGTTGCGGCACTGGCCTCAATCGTACCCCGTACTCTGAGCGGACCAGCGGAACACCCACAGCCGTTTGCACCTCCGCGTCCCACGTCCGGTCCGCTCTCGAGGGAATTGATAATGGGGCTGCAGGCCGCGGTTGCCGCGGCTGTCATCGTGGCGGTCAACGCCGCGGTCGGTCTTCGCGAATCCGCTTGGGCGATTACGGCTTGCACGTATGCGATCGCCGGCACATCGGCAGGCACAGTCGACCGGGTCAAGCGTAGAGTCTTTGGCACCATAGTCGGCGTTCCGCTCGGCCTTGCCTGCTTGCCGCTTGCGGCTTCCGCTCCGGCCCTGCTGTGGGCCGCCGCCGCGCTTGCAATGATGATTTATGCCGTGGCGTTACCTGAACACTACGACGTCGCGTGCGGCGCCTACGCCTTCACTTTGATCGTCACGCTCGCGGTCGCCGGTGAGCATTCCGTCGCCCTGCTGGCGGCACGCGCCTGGGAGACCGTGCTCGGCGGCGCGCTCGGCCTCGCTGCCGCTCTGCTGATTTTCCCACTTCGGGACACTGCCGGCATTCCCCCCGGAGCCGGCTGACTACGTGCGAGAGTTCATTGCCGCCATTGTGACGGCTGATCCGGAAGCGGCGCATGTCCGGCTGATATACGCGGTGAACGGCGCGCCGATGGATTACCGCGTCCCGCTGAGGTAACCCGCTTGATCCCATGTATCTGAACTATCACACCACCTTCACTCATAATGTCTGCACCTTCTCCATGAGCTCTCCCCTGCTGTGGACATCAAGCTTGGCGTACATGTTGCGCCAATGCGTGAGCGCCGTCGTTCTGCCAATTCCGAGCTTGTCGGCGATTTCATCCGCCGAATGACCTTCGAGAACAGCAAGGCAAAGCTCGCTCTCACGCGAGGACAAGGGCAGTTCGCCGATCCGGCGCAGCAACTTCAAACGCAACGGCTCGCGGCGCTCAATTCCGACTCCGAGTAGAGGCAGAGCCTGCAGGCCTGCAAGCTGCTCCATGCGCCAGATGCGGAAGACAAATTCTCCCCACCCGTTGCGATGGCGCAGGGTCGGGGCCACCGGGAGCGGCCGTGTCTCGGAGAATGCGGCGACGTGGTGGCATAGCTCCACGACGCCCTCTGGCAGACAAAGGGCGCCCAACCCGCCAGCGGCGGCCGGCAGCCCCATCATGAGCAGGAGGCGCTGTGCTTCCGGGCTCGCGTGCTGCACGCTGCCGTTCTCGTCGGCGATGACCAGCGCGCGGTCGTCGCTGTCCACGAACGGACGAGACTGAGGCGGCTGGAGCAGCGCGTGGGCGATGAACGGCTGAATCGACTCCAGCAGTCGGATTTCGCGGCGGCTGAATTCGGGATCGCTTGCGCCCCGGTCGATGCAGAGAGTGGCCAAATGGCGGCCCGGCCGCGGAAGAAGGACAATCAGGCACTTGTCGCACCCGTATGGCCGTATATTTCGTTATACATCGCGCTGCGCCGATACTCGCTCATACTCACCTTCAGGCGCTCATGGAAATCAGCAACCGGTGCAACGTGACAGCTCTGAAGTAGCTCTGACCCAGACCAGAACACCTCACGTTCGCGCTTTTCCTCGAATTCGGCGACATATAACGCAATGGTCTCGGCGAACCCGCCATCCGAATAGAAACCAGTCGTGCGGTGGGGCTCACCCTTGATGAGAAATGCCGGGCTGGTGCTTGAGGGGATGTGCCTCGTCAACTCCTGCAACAGATCGGGAACTATAAACTGCCCCCCGGGCCGAGATAGCACGGGCGCTGAAAACGGGCGATGATCTGTGCGGCAGGCATGGCGGATGGCATGGCTGTCCCCGGATCGCAGGCCGCTCACTGAACCATAGCAGAGCCAGACCGGTTTCAGAAATCGTCAGTACTGACGAGGTTTTCGCCCGGCAAGCAGCGCTATGACTGTTGGGGACTGCTACTAGCGGAAACTTGAAAGATGCCAAATGCACGCCGGGTTGCTGGTGCTCTCGCGGGATCGACGTGCCACCCCGAGACTCACCGCTCACCGAAACATTAGGCGTGTGCTGGCGACACTCGCCAGCGCCGCCAGCTCGCGCGCTGGGCGAGCGAGGCCGGTTATGGATTCATCGACGGCACGAGCATTTCCAGTAGCGACGCATTTGCAGAAGCCAACAAGCCCTTCTGGAAGGAATGACTGGCGGATCACACTTCACTTCTCGGTCAGGCTTGCGACGCCGGCGTCGGCGCCGCTGCGAGCAGGAACGGCTCGACCTTGGCTCCGTCTAGCATACAGCCATGGCGAACTCTTCCGAGCTACCGCCCAAAGCTGCCGCTGCCCCGTGGGCGATGGCATTGCGTGCCGATGCCCCAGGCCTCTATTGCCTCAAAACGATTCGTGATCCACGTCCCGGTGTGGCCAGCAGTGGCGCGATCCTCTAGCTTTTCACTAGCAAGCTAGGCCGCCCGGCGAGAGTAGTGCCGGACTCAAGACGAGGCGGACACCGCGGCCTGAAGTCCGGTTTGGGGGAGGATGCATTGAGAACACGATGGGTCAAGGAGCTGCTGTGCTGCTTTTGCGCATTGGTCTCGACTTCGGTTCTGAGCGTCGCGGCTCGTGCACAAACGCTCGAGTCGATCCGGGCAGCGAAGACTGTCCGGCTCGCCGTAAGGGCTGACGCGCCACCGTTCTCGTTCAAGGACGCCAACGGCAGCGCCGCCGGATACATCGTCGATCTTTGCCGGATGGTCAAAGCGCAACTCTCGGACGCGCTCAATTTGCCGGATCTCTCGATTTCCTACGTGACCGTGACGGCAGCTGACCGCCTGGATGCGATTACCTCCGGGCGTGCTGATCTGCTGTGCGATCCCACCACGGAAACGCTGCGCCGGCGCGAGACCGTGGATTTTTCCATCCCAACCTTTGTCGATGGAGCGGGTGTCGCCACATATCCCGACGGCCCGCGAGACCTTGCGGCGTTAGCAGGCAGGACTGTCGGCGTGCTGACCGGCACGACCACTGAGGAGGAACTCCACAACTCGCTACGCAATGCGGGAATCGAGGCGACGATCGTGGCCGTGCCCACACATAACGACGGACTGGCACAACTGCGCGACCGGAAGGTCGACGCTTACTTTGCGGACCGTTCGATCCTGGTGTCGCTTCTCGGAGCTCGCAATTCCGAGTCGGGCATCGTGCTTGGGGAGGTGTATTTGACCGTCGAGCCGTATGCTCTGGCGCTCCGGCACGGCGACTCGGCGTTCCGCCTCGCCGTCGACCGGGCGCTCAGCACGATCTACGGCACCGGTCAGATTGACGGTTTGCTGAACCAATACTTCGGCCGCTCGAGTCTTTCGGAGCTGGAAAGAAAGCTTTATGGGCTCGTCGTCGTGCCCCCCTGATAGTCTCAGTTTGTTCGCCGCCCGGCAATGTGGTCGGCGAGTCTAGCGGCGTCGCGCTCTACGCCGAACAGGAAGGACGAGGCCCGGCGCGACAGCCAGCTGAGGCCGAGCACGTAGAGACCCGGAACCTCGCAGACGCCATGGCGGTGCAGAGGAGCGCCGCGGCCGTCGACGGCGCCACAGCTCATCCAGCCGAAATCGAGCCGATAGCCGGTGGCCCAGACAATGCTGGAAGGTGCGGATCGTCGGGCATGCACCGGACGGTAACTGGCGCTAGAGAACGAGTCAAGAACATCCGTCAGGGAGACTGCCGCGATCATGCCTTCGGTGGCCGAGGCGCCACTAGCCGGCGGGCATACTCCGCGACCCGGCGTTTGATCGTGCGCAGCCGTTCGACCTCACCGCGCGACAGGCCGGCCGGACCAGGCGGGCTGGCCTGCATCGGGCGGCGGCGGCGGCCGGGCGGGCTCTGGTGGCGGCTTCACCGGCGGCATCGGCACCTCTCTGTCTGCAATGGACCG
>JAVHMZ010095424.1:0-10255 GCA_034782995.1 Amazona versicolor | reverse complement strand
GCCGATGAGGCCACGCGAAACTCGCGCGCGCCGCATTGCCGGCAGACTTCGGCGATGCGCTCCGCTTCTTCTTCGACTGATTCGATCAGGCCTTCGACTTCAATCAGGAGAACGGCCGCAGCATCGAGCGGGTAGCCGGCGTGAGTGGCTGCCTCGACCATGCGCAGCATCGGGCCGTCCAGCATCTCGAGTGCGACCGGAACAATGCCCTGTGCGGTGAGCGCGCCCACTGTGCCGCCCGCCTGCTCGGTCGAGTCATAAATCGCGAGCATGGTCCGCACGGCTTCCGGCGCGCGCATCAGACGAACTTCGATTTCTGTGACCAGTGCCAACGTGCCTTCTGAACCTGTTAGCAGGCCCGTCAGATCGTAGCCTGGATGATCGGGGGCCGTACCGCCGGAGCGGATCACGCTGCCATCCGGTAGAACAGCCTGGAGACCGAGAACATGATTGGTGGTTACGCCATGCGAAAGGGTGTGCGGGCCGCCCTCGTTTTCCGCTACGTTGCCGCCGACCGTGCAGGCGCGTTGACTAGAGGGATCGGGCGCATAGAAGTAGCCGAATGCTTCGACCGCCAGCGTGATGTCGAGATTGACAACGCCCGGCTGCACCACAGCGCGTTCGTTCGGGATATCGATCTACAGAATCCGATTCATGCGGGCGAAGGAGATCATCAGACCGCCCGCGCGCGCGATGGAACCGCCGCTCAGACCTGTGCCGGCACCTCGCCCGACGAGCGGCATGCCGTACTGCCGAGCCAATTGCACAAGTGCAACCACGTCGGCAGTGCAGCGCGGAAAAGCGACCAGATCGGGTTGGGCCTTATCGACCCCGCCGTCGTACTCGTAAAGCTGTAAATCGGTCGAGCTGGAGAGCACCGCGCTCTTGCCCAGTTGCGTTTCTATTTCCCGAATTAGTGGAGCGGGTGCGGGCATATCCCGAGATAAGGTCAGAGCAGACCTTGGATGTATTGCGTCAAGTCGTCGCTGAGCCAGTCTTCGGCCTGCGCGAATTTGCGTAGGATGCGTCCGTCTTTGATGATGTACGTCTCCGGATACTGGAACGTGCCATACGACGCGCTCACGTCTGAGGAGGGATCGCGCGCCGTTTGGAATGCCACATGAATGCGGTCGAGGAACGCGCGATACTTTTGCTGCTTCTTGTCCACGCTCACGGCAACCACCACTACACCGGATTTCGCGAATCGCTTTTGCATCTCGTTGAGCGAAGGAATCTCTTCAACGCACGGGGCGCACCAGGTAGCCCAAAAGTTCAATACCAGGACCTTGCCGCCGAAATTGCCTTCCGTGACACGTTTTCCGGAATCGGTAATGAGCTGAAACGGCGGAGCTGGGCCGCCTTCTTTGGGCGTGGTGTCGCGCAGGTTGGCGATGACCAGACCGAGAAATCCTACGGCGCAGAGCACGAGCAGCACCGGCAGGAGTTTCTCCCCGGGGTGCCTGCTGGATGAACTTTGGACGGAATCGCGGGACGCCCGGCCATCGGGTTTGGACGACGAAGTTTCGGCCATTCCGCTGTTTACCGCCAATTGACCTCTCCTTTGCGCTCTCGTAAATACCAGTATCTAACGCCATGCCCGCCGCATCCAACCACTTGGAATGTTCGTCTCCCGCAAAGCAGAGTTTTCCGCTTCACACGTCTGCCGGCTGCCGGAATTAAACGACGCGGAGAATCGGGCGCTCTTCGGAAACGAAGCTAATCCCAACGGTCACGGACACAACTACGTTGTGGAGGTGACTCTCGAAGGCGATCCGGATCCTCTGACCGGTATGGTTATCGATCTCAAACGGGTGAAGGAAATTCTAGAGGAAGAGATTGTCGAGCCGATGGATCATCGGTTCCTCAATTTTGAGGTGCCTCCATTTGACCGCATCGTACCTACGACGGTTAACCTCGCCTGCGAGATCTGGCGCCGTTTGGAAAAGCGCTTCAACGGCCTTCAAGTGGCGCTTGCTCGCGTCCGTTTGTTTGAAACCGCTGACCTCTACGTGGACATCGAGCGGGATGATCGAGAAGTGGAGCGGATGCTCGGGGAGGAGATTGCCGCATGACGTCTCTTACGCGGCGCTACCGTTTTTCCGCATCTCACCGGCTGCATGTGCCTGAGCTCAGCGCGGCCGAGAACGAAGTACTATTTGGAAAATGCAACAATCCGTTCGGACACGGGCATGACTATGTTTTAAGTGTGACCGTGTCGGGCGAAGTCGACGAAAGCAGCGGGTTGATCGTGCTGCAGGACCTTTTGGACCGGCTGGTGGAAGAAAAGATTCTCCGCCTTTTCGCTCATCGAAACTTGAACCTAGATGTTCCGCTTTTGGCGGGCGTTGTTCCGACTACCGAGAACGTGGCGTTGTTGATTGCAGACTTGCTGAGCGAAGCATGGACGGGCTGGTTCGGAGAGGGATGCCGTGTGCACCTGACGCGAGTGCATGTGCAAGAGACGGACCGGAACGGATTCGAAATCCGAGTCCATTCGCGCGATTCGAAATTGGCGCTTCTGCGCAGACAGGAAACTGTAACGGCAAATGGCTAAGGCAAAATCATCCTCGTCCGCGCGACGGGGGGCGGTCTCGGGCGAGCGCGCTCCGGTTGTCGAGCTGCCAGTCAAATCGCCGAAGAGAGCGACGATTGCTTCTCACATGGAAGAAATCATTCGGGAGCTCGGCGAAGATATCACCCGCGATGGTCTGGCGCAGACTCCGGCCCGCGTTGAAAAAGCACTCCGGTTCCTGACGACTGGCTATTCTGCCAAGATCGATGAGATCGTAAACGGCGCGCTGTTCGACGTCAAATACGACGAGGTCGTCATTGTGCGCGACATCGAATTCTTTAGCATGTGCGAGCACCATATGCTGCCCTTTTTTGGCAAGATCCACGTAGCGTATTTGCCGGACTCCAAGGTTATCGGCCTGAGCAAGATTCCCCGTATCGTCGACGTATTCGCCTGACGCCTGCAGATTCAGGAGCGGCTCACGCAACAAGTGGCCGAAGTCATCCAGCAGCTCTTACATCCGCGCGGCGTCGGTGTGATCTGTGAAGCGCGCCATTTCTGCATGATGATGCGAGGTGTCGAGAAGCAGCACTCGGGTGCGATCACCAGTGCGATGCTGGGCGCTTTCCGCGAAAATAAAGAGACGCGACACGAATTGTTGTCTCTGGTCGGACAAAGATCCACCGCCATTTGAAGTCCGGCATAGGCCGGCTGCAACGCTGCGAAAACCGATGTACGAGTGCGTGTTAGCATCGGGTCATGAGTGACGAAAGTCGCCTGTTTGAGGCTGGTCCGGACCCGTTTGGACGAACCTGGAACGTGCGGTTCCGCTGGCTTCAAACCGGAATCTCTATCCGGCACGCCGATACAGTCGACGTGAAGTTTTTCGTTACACCAAGCGGCGGCGCAACTGAGGAAAAAGTAATTGCCTTACCTCACCCTGCGCTTTTGCAGTTGACCGCCGAGCGTGGCCGGAAGCTTTCCGACGCCTACTGCATGCGTTTAGCCGCGGCGCATCTAAAATACATGATCGAGACATCGGAGGATATGGACAAGACGCTTGTCACGGTCTCATCCGCCGAGTTAGCCTCTTATGATCAGAAATTGAACGGTGCACCCGCGGCGCGACACGCGTGATCCAAATCAAACCCGAGTTCGGTCTCACTCTATCGACCATCCAACCGTGAACCGTCTTCAGCCCAGCAATTTTTGACCGAAATACGAAGCTCGAGAAAGGTACGAAATATGGTGACTTGTCCCAAATGTGATGCGGTGATCGACGTCGAAGAAGAAGAGCTCGATGAAGGAGACGTCTTATCGTGTGACGAGTGCGGCGCGTCGCTGTCGGTGGCCAGCGTGAATCCGGTCGAATTGGAATCGGAAGAGGATGGGACCAAAGACGACGACGACTCCGATTACGACGAGGACGAGGACGACGGCGAAGAGACCGAGGACGAAGAGGAGGAAGAAGATTGGCACTAGCGGATCTCCGCCCCCGGGTGTCTGGGGAGTGAGATTTGCCTGTGTCGTTTTGCTTCTGGTCTTCTGCCCGGCATTCTCGTTCGGCCAGGCGCAGGCACCGGTTGTCGGGCAGAACAGCGGCACCACACGCTCCATCCAGGGGACGGTAGTTGATGCCTCGGGAACGGCGATTGCAGGCGCTGTCGTGCTGCTGAAGGATACGAAGACGCTACAGGTTCGCTCTTACATTGCGCAGAACGACGGACATTATCACTTCTATGGCCTGAGCACGGATATCAATTACCAGGTCCGCGCGGAAACGAAGGGTCTAACGAGCAAGACCAAAACCGTCAGTGTTTTCGACAGCCACAAGGTCGTCAAATTAAATCTGAAAGTCTATCGCAAGATGAAGACTGGATGAGGCGAAACAGTAGCTCGAAGCGGGTCGCTGGTGACGGCCTGCCCCATGCCCGCTAATAACGCGGTAGAGAGGAATCAATTTCGCGGCTCCAGCGATCGATTCCACCGCTGATGCTGTAACAGTTCTCAACACCTTGCGCGCGGAGCCAGCTTACTACCTGCAGACTTCTGACGCCGTGATGGCACAAGACCAGGAGAGCGGCATCGTCGGCCAGCTGCTCAAGCCGTGGCAGGGCGGATGGGACCGATTGCATGGGCAGCAATTCAGCGCCCTCTATATGCACCAAAGCCCATTCCTCCGGCTCGCGCACGTCGATCAGCTTCGCTTTGGCCGGTTTGGCGAGATGCTGCTGAGCCTCCTCCGGGGTTAGTTCTAACGCGTCCATAACACCATTAAACCGTGCGCTCGTGGCTATACTAAGCGGGTGCCCGCCGAGTTCAGGCAGACGAACGCATCCGAGATCGATCAAGTTCGCGCTCTGATGCTGCATGCTTTTCGGGCGTCCGAGGATGCTCCTGCTCTACGTCGCGATCTGCTGCTTTGGAAGTATTACGGATCGGGACCGAACTGGCCGGGGTCTCGCAGCTACGTTCTCGACGACCGGGGTAGCCTGCTGGCGCATGCGGCCATTTGGCCTTTGGAGATGCGCTTCGGGAACGATGTCCGACGCGGTATCGGGTTTTGTGATTGGGCAGCTCGCGAGGAGCAGCGCGGCATTGGCCTGTTGTTGCTAAAAAAACTGACCGCGCTGGCACCGTTTGTGCTCGTGATCGGCGGCGCGGAGATTACGCGCCAGATTCTGCCGCGCGTCGGGTTCAAGCCTTGGGCCGAATTGCCGTTATATGCACGGGTACTGCGGCCGGCGCGACAGGCGGTCTCGCGCCCTTCCTACAACTGGAAAGAGCCGGCCCGTTTCGCGCGTAACCTGCTCTGGAGCCGGGCACCGCTTGCGCGCGATAGAAGTTGGCGAGCCGAAAAAGTTTTGCCCGAGGCCCAAACGATTCAGAACGCTCATCGGCAGGACGGCTCGGTTCACGATCGTGAGTTCCTGAACTTTCTGCTGCAATGTCCGCGCGTGAAATTTCACGTCTACGAGCTGAGCCACAATGACGAAGCGCGCGGATACGCTGTCGTCAGCCAAGTAGGCGGCCAGGCGCGCTTGGCCGATATCCGCATCAACTCCGTCGAGCAGAGCGAATGGAACGCGGCCGCTGCGGCGACTGTCGACGCCACTCTGCGCACAACCAACGCCTGCGAAATCACCGCGCTGGCGTCCACGACGCGTCTTCGACAGGCTCTCGAGGCCAACGGCTTTCGCATTCGTGAACATCGTCCGCTGGTCGTCTTCGACACGGAAGGAGAGATGAGCGCCGGACCTGTGCCGCAAATCGTGATGCTAGTCGATGATGCGAGCTTCCTTGAAGTTCCCGAGTTCCCCTACGTGACCTGATCGGCGCATGCAGCTTGGCTCCGGGCGGGAAGCGACTGAGCATCGCCGGACCAGCAGGCGAGCGCCTCAGCGATCGTCCAAGGCTCTCCGCCTAGCTCACCGAAGAAAAATTCGAAAAAGCTCTGTAGCCGCTCGAGAACCCGCTCGACGCCGCTTCGGTCTGGCGCAAACGCCGTCGCCCCCGGCAGCATCACGCTACTGTGGAGGCTCACGACGAATGTACCCAGGCCATCCCGGTGGAGCGAGCGTGCCAGCGCCGCCATATCGGCGCTCGAGAACGATTCGGGACTGAGCCAAAGTCGGCGTGCGGCGCCTGAGCGCCAAAGTAGCGAGTGAACATGCATCCCCTTGCGCCAACCAGTGGTGGCCCAGCGATGCACGGCGGCCCGAGGCTCCGGCAGCCAGCCGCAAAACGCGCCCGTGCCGGGGATGACAAAGATGCCGGTATCCCGGTCGCGAAAGGGACGACAGCTCACCATCGTAAAATCCGGACCGCCATCCTCCGAACAGTCCTGCGGCGGCCCCGGACTCAGATCGGCTTCATATCCGAGCTCGGCCAAAATGGAGAGCGTGTTCGGACCGACGCCGAACCGACCTGCTTTGAAAACGCGAGGGCGATAGCAGAAATTCTTCTCGATTTGATCGGTTAAGGTCGAGAGTTTGGCAAACTCCAGGTCGCGGTCGAGATTACCGCCGTACGAGTTTCGCGCCGAGACTTCCTCGTGGAAAGGCGGTGTGACCCAGGGATGGAGATGCGCCCCGATTGCGGCGCGGCCCTCCTCGAGAAATTGCCGCAACAAACCCCACGCGCTCGCTTGTGTAGCAACCGGATAGTCGACGACATAAGTGGGCGCCACCGAATGACGCTCGAACAAATCCTGAAGTGGCTGGACGTACTGAATGTTATCGACCGACGTCGCTTCACGAGAGAACGGCTCAGACCAGTCAAACTCTTCTTCGGTGTCTACGACGGCGAGCAGTCGCGGATGGGCGGGGGCAGGAGGGGACTCAACGGGCATGAGGCTGACTGTCTTTTGACACGTACTTTTGCCGCAACGCCAACTATGCACCAGAAGAGAGTCGTTGAACAGGCAGGCGCGAGTACCGGGACTCTCAACGTGGCCCCTTCGATTGCCATTCGCTTCCAGGCACGCGGTATCACGTACACTGAGAACGCTATGCAGGAAAGTAAGGCGATCAGAGGAGATTTCTATCGCAAGATGGAAAAGCTGTTGAACCTTCCCGCGAACTCGGTAGACGGAACCAAGGAGCTGAGCGGCTTAAAGAATTGGGACTCGCTGACGATTCTGGAGTTTATTGTGCTCGCCGATACGGATTACAAAAGCGATGTGCAGGCAGGCGAGATCGCAGGCGCCAAAACAGTCGATGATCTGGCGGAACTGACGTTTGCGCGCAGCGCTCTCGGCCATGAAAGCATTCATTCGGGCAATTGAAACGTACTTACCGGAAGCCGTACTGACCAATCAGGATTTGGCGGCACAGTTCCCGGAATGGTCGGTGGATAGGATTGCGCAGAAGACCGGGATCGAGCAGAGGCACGTAGCGGGTCCGGATGAGTTCGCATCCGACCTCGCTTTCAAAGCGGCTCGAAAACTTCTCTCATATGGCAGTTGCGAGGCCGCCGATGTCGATTTCGTTCTGCTTTGTACGCAGAGTCCCGATTACGTCTTGCCGACGACTGCCTGCCTATTGCAGCAGCGCCTAGGGCTGCGGCAGAGCGCCGGAGCAATCGACTTCAATCTAGGCTGTTCCGGTTATATCTACGGCCTCGGACTAGCGCAAGGATTGATTCTCAGCGGGCAGGCCAAAACGATCCTGTTTCTCACGGCCGAAACTTACAGTAAATATCTCGATCCCGCGGATCGCAGTTCGATCACGATTTTCGGGGATGGGGCAGCTGCCACCCTGATCGCGGGTTCGGAAGCCGAGGAGACATCGCTCAGGCCCTCGTTCGTCTATGGTACCGACGGTAGCGGCGGCGATCACCTGATTGTGCGGGGAGCAGGGCGAGGTGTGCTGTGCGCACCCGGTCAGAAATCGCGGGAGAGTGAAGGCGGTGCGCTCCGGATGGATGGTCCGGAGATCTTCACCTTCACTCTTCGAGTTGTGCCGGCATGCGTGCGGAGTTTGCTCGAGAAGGCTGGAAAGCGCATGGACGAAATCGATCTATTTGTCTTCCACCAGGCGAATCAGTACATGCTCGAGCATCTACGTAAGAAGCTCGAGATTTCCGAAGAAAAGTTTTACCTCTCGCTTGCGCACTACGGCAACACTGTTTCATCCACCATCCCGATCGCTCTCCATAACGCGTGGGCGGAGGGCCGCCTCAAGGCAGGCAGCCAGGTGATGCTGGTGGGATTTGGAGTCGGGCTCTCCTTGGGAGCGACGTTGCTTCGCTGGCCGTTCCTGGGAGCGTAGGAAGGCCGCTTACGCGGCAGCTAATTCAGAGCCTGCCGCGTCGTCGTCCACTTCTTCGCCTGCCGCACGCAGACGATCAATTGCTTCCTGGCAAGACACACAGTAAGCCGCCCAGGGAAGAGCCTTCAGCCGCTTTTCCGGAATCTCTTCCTCGCAGCGCAGGCACACGCCAAAAGAGCCTTCTTCCACGCGGTGCAGCGCGGCTTCTACTTCCTTCAACAGTTTCGATTCCCGATCCAGGTTGCGGATCGCGACTTCGCGATTAAGCTGTTGCTGCAAACGGTCGAAATCTTCGGCCGCGTTTTCAATCAAGATCTCGTCACGGTCCGAGCCGCCTAACAACAGCTCTTTTCTCTTTGCCTCCAGCACACGCCGGAATTCGTTAAGTTTTGCTTCGGTCATTCATCTACTCCAACTTTTTGCAGACGCACTCAGGCTTTCAGAAGGTCTCTTTATCCGAGGTCTCGGGAGAGGAAAGTTGCTATTCCTGAACCAGCGCGCAGGTGAGCATCTAGTGCTTACAACGTCATCTGATGCAGCCTTCGATCGTAAAGTTGCACGACAGTAATACGCTCTGTCATGTTCCCGAGGAGCAGAAACCACTAGTCCCCGGACAACCTCGATCGGCAAATCGCCGCCTAAAATTGTTTAATGAGTATAAAGGACGGCGGTCACCTAATACAAGATCACTCCTGTTTTTTCCTTCCTGATCGCTTTTCCCTGGTTTGTTGGCTGCGTCTCCAGCTGAACAGCGTTAAATGTCCTAGTACGGCTATCCAGGTGGCGAGGCGAGATTTGGATAATTCAGCGATGCGGCCGGCTTCGGGATGGAATCGATGGGGCGGCTCCGACCACTACGGTTCTTCAGGTTGCCATGGCGTGCTGTTGCACTCGTTTCTTCCTGAAAGCCAATAGGTTAGGAGTACCAGACCTACTCCATATCGTGGTTCTCCACAGATTATGCACAATATACAGTAGGTATGAATCTAATTGGGAGTTGACACGAATGGCCGGTGGGAGTTGAATAGAGAGCGAGGCGTTTGCCGCGGGCCGGCAGCGCCGATCACACCTCCAGGAAGTGGTAATCCAATGCTGACTGCGACCGCTATCGCGCTTGAAGAACGCAAATACAGGTCCTTACCGAAAGAAGAACGAACCGGTGTTTCGTTCCCTCGTTATTTCACGACCAGACTGGAAGCGGGTGCCAGCCCGTATGACCAGGTGAGCTGGGAGCTCCGCACAGCCACGATCGGCAACGACAAAGGCTCGGTAATTTTCGAGCAGCGTGACGTGGAAGTGCCGGCTGACTGGTCACAGACAGCGACCAACATCGTCGTCAGTAAATATTTTCATGGACGCCTAGGCTCGCCTGAGCGGGAGACGAGCGTGGCGCAGCTGGTCCATCGTGTGGTGGACACGATTGCCGATTGGGGTCTAGCCGGCAAGTACTTTAAAACGACGGAAGACGGCGAAAACTTCCGCCAAGAGCTGGCGCATCTGATGTTGAATCAGAAAGCCTGTTTCAATTCACCGGTCTGGTTTAACGTTGGCGTGCGCGAATCGCGCGGCTACGGTTTCTACTTTGACGAGACGAGCCAAGTGGTAAAGAAGCTCGTGCCAGGCGAGAACCACCCGCAGTGCTCGGCTTGTTTTATCAATTCAGTGGGCGATACGCTCGAATCGATTCTCGATCTTGCCAAGACCGAGGGCATGCTCTTTAAGTGGGGGTCGGGTACAGGTACGAATCTCTCCGCTGTCCGGGAAGAAGACGCCCACCTGTGGGGCGGAGGGCGCGCTTCGGGGCCACTGAGCTTCATGAAAGGATTTGACGCCTTTGCCGGCGTGATCAAATCCGGCGGCAAGACGCGGCGCGCTGCCAAGATGGTGATTCTCAACACGGATCATCCCGATATTGAGGACTTCATCTGGTGTAAGGCGAAAGAAGAGAAGAAGGCACACACGCTGATCGACG
>JAVHMZ010095319.1:0-10256 GCA_034782995.1 Amazona versicolor | reverse complement strand
AATGACTTTGCGTAGCCACACCATCACTCAAGGCCCCAACCGCGCCCCTGCCCGCAGCTACCTCAAAAGCATCGGTTTCACCGACGACGATCTCCGCAAACCCATCATCGGCATCGCCAACACCTGGACCGAAACGATGAACTGCAACCACAAACTGCGCGATCTCGCCGCCGACGTCAAGCGCGGCGTACGCAAAGCGGGTGGCACGCCCATGGAATTCAATACCATCGCCATCAGCGACGGCATCACCATGGGCACCGAGGGTATGAAAGCGTCCCTGGTCAGCCGCGAAGTCATCGCCGACTCCATGGAATTGGTGGCGCGCGGCCACATGTTCGACGGGATGGTGGCTCTCGTAGCCTGCGACAAAACCATCCCGGGCGCGGCCATGGCCCTTCTGCGCCTCAACATTCCCGGCGTCATTCTTTATGGCGGCTCCATCCTCCCCGGCCGCTACAAAGACCGCGATATCACCATCCAGGACGTCTTCGAAGCGGTCGGCGCGCACTCCGCCGGTAAGATCGGTGCCGACGAGTTGCTCGCCATCGAAAACAGCGCCTGCCCCGGCGCGGGCGCTTGCGGCGGTCAGTTCACCGCGAACACCATGGCGACCGTAATGGAACTGATCGGCCTCTCACCCATGGGAACAGCTTCCGTTCCTCAGGTCGATCCCCGCAAAGCTGCCGTCGCCGAGCGTTGCGGCGAGATCGTGATGGACTGCGTGCGTGCCAACCGCAAGCCCCTCGACATCGTCACTCGCGCGTCGCTCGATAACGCCATCGCCGGAGTTGCCGGAAGCGGCGGATCCACTAACGCCGTCCTCCATCTGCTCGCCATGGCGCGCGAAGCCGGCATCCCCCTCGCCATCGATGACTTCAACGCCATCAATCGGCGCACGCCGCTGTTCGTGGATTTGAAACCCGGCGGCCGCTTCGTCGCCGTAGACGTCGACAAAGCCGGAGGCATTCCCGTCATTGCCAAGCGTCTGCACGAGGGCGGTCTCGCCGATGGCGGCGCGCTCACGTGCACTGGGAAGACGTTCGGCGAAGAAGCGGGAACCGCCGTCGAAACTCAAGGCCAGGAAGTCATCTTGCCGCTTGACCGGCCGCTCAAGCCCGCCGGTGGATTGGAGATTCTGCGCGGCTCGCTCGCTCCAGAAGGCTGTGTCGTCAAGCTTTCCGGTCACAATAAACGCTTCCATCGCGGCCCGGCGCGCGTCTTCGACTGCGAAGAAGATGCCATGGCCGCCGTCCAGCAAGGACGCATCCAGTCCGGCGACGTCGTCGTGATCCGCTACGAAGGTCCTCGCGGCGGACCCGGCATGCGCGAAATGTTGGGCGTGACCAGCGCCATTGTTGGCGCAGGCTTGTCCGACGAGGTCGCGCTAATCACCGATGGCCGCTTCAGCGGCGCAACCCACGGATTCATGGTCGCCCACGTCGCGCCCGAAGCCGCGAACGGCGGCCCCATCGCCCATCTTCGTGAAGGCGATTCGGTCCACATCGACGTAGACGGCGGCGTTGTCGATCACGAAATCAGTGACGACGAGCGCCATCGCCGCGCGCAAAACTGGCAGTCTCCCAAGCCCCGCTACACCTCCGGCGTATTCGCCAAGTACGTCGCGCTCGTCGGCTCCGCTTCCGAAGGCGCCGTCACCGGCCGCTCGTGAAAATCCTCTTCATCGGCGACATCTACGGTCACGCAGGCCGGCGTATCGTCGCCGATCACCTCGCCGACCTTCGCGCGCGCCGCGGATTCGATCTGATCGTCGCCAACGCCGAAAACAGCGCGGGTGGCTTCGGCATCACACCGCCCATCGCCGAAGATCTCCTCGCTCTCGGAGTGGACGTGCTCACCGGCGGCAATCACAGCTTCGACAAAAAAGACGCGTACGACTATTACTCCCGCCAGCCGCGCCTCTTGCGCCCCGCCAACTTCCCCGAAGGCGCGCCCGGGCGCGGCTTATTCGAAGGCTCGACCGCCACCGGCATCCCCTACGCCGTCGTCAACCTCCAGGGCCGCACCCACATGACCGCCATCGACGATCCCTTCCGCAAAGCGGACGCGATCCTCGCAAACCTGCCCGCAACAACACGCATCCGCCTGATCGATTTCCACGCCGAAGCCACCAGCGAAAAGGTCGCCATGGGTTGGTATCTCGACGGACGCGCCACCGCCGTCATCGGCAGCCACACCCACGTCCCCACCGCGGATACCCGCATCCTGCCCAACGGCACCGCCTACCAAACCGATGCCGGCATGACCGGGCCTTACGATTCTGTTATCGGCGTCGATCGTGACATCATCCTCCACCGTTTCCTGAGCGCTCTTCCCGTCCGTATGGAAGCCGCGCGCGGCATGGTCGAACTGCACGGCGTCGAAATCGAGGCCGACGAAAGCACTGGACGCGCGCTCGCGGTCCAACGCATTCATCTGCGAGGAGACTAAGCTGCTACTCCGCTGGCAGCCACTGCGGCACCCCGGCCTCCGCTCTCCGTACTTCTGGCTGCACCGAAATACCGATCGGAACAAAAACCAAATTCTTGTTCTCGCTCTCACGACCGCCGCTCATCTTCTCGCCACCCAGCATCCGGGTCGTAAGCGTCTTCAGCTCAACCTCGCTGTTCGATGCCACAAACGCAATCTGGTAATCCGCGTCGGTCATTCGTGTCCGGTACAACATGCGCACGAAGCGAAAGTCCTCCGGAAACCCGATTCGATCAGCCAACGGCGCGCGCGTAGCAGTCGAAATTCCGTCTTTCATCACCGTCGCCGAAACGAACTGGATACGCAGCCGATGGCCGCTGATGCGCCGCACGAGATAGTAAGCTGTCTCGTATCCCAGAAAGTCGTCGTCACTCCGAACGGTGATCTCGCGAGCCGAGTCACCGGAAGCGGTTGCGCCTTTCACCACAAAGCCGCCGGATTTCAAAATGGGCGTCACCACGCGCAGCCGCCAACCCGGTTCGAGGTCGAGGTAGTCTTTGCCCTGAACAACTTCGGGAACGGTTGCGTGCAGCGGCCTCTGCGCCGGGCCGCACGCGCCAGTCAGCAGAAGGAGCGCCAGTCCGCCGCAGCCAGAGGCAAGAATCGAAGCCGAAATACGCTCCACGTTCTCAAAGTTAGCGTATAGTAACGGCGGAGGTCACGCGGGCGCGCCGCCGGCTTACTCGATGCTGCTAGGCTCAACCGTTCTCGACGTCGCCATCGGATTGATCTTCGTCTACTTAATTGCGAGCTTGATCTGCTCTTCGTTCAGCGAAGGCGTGGAAAGCGTTCTCAAGCATCGATCAAGCGATTTAGAGCGCGGCATTCGGGAACTGCTCACCAATGCCAAACCCGGTGGTCCCTCGCCGGAAATCGTCCAGAAGTTCTACGATCATCCGCTCATCTCGTCTTTGTTCAAAGGCGACTACGACGACGCCAAGAAGAACCGCCAATTGCCTTCCTACATCCCCTCGCGCAGCTTCGCCTTGGCGTTGACGGACCTCGTCCGCCAATCAGGATCACTCGCCAAATCCGGCGCGCTCCTACCCCTTCGCGAAGCCGCCGAAGCGCTTGCCGAAACCTACCCCAAAATCTCCGGCGCGCTTCTCCCTCTGATCGATGCCGCCAACGGCAACGCCGAGCAAGTCCGCCAAAACATCGAGACCTGGTTCAACAGCTCCATGGATCGCGTCTCAGGCTGGTACAAATACCGCGCCCAATGGATTATCTTCGCCTTCGGCCTCTTCATGGCAACAGCCGCCAATATCGATACTCTCGCCATCATTCGCACGCTTTCCACCGACGGCGGCGTGCGGGAAGCGCTGGTCAGCCAAGCCAAAAGCTACTCCGGCGAAAAGGCTGGAGCGGATAGCTCCGTCTCGGAGCTGAAGAAGCTAGGCCTGCCCATCGGATGGAACGCCGCTACTGTGCCTCCCCATTACCCGGACGACGTCATCTTCTGGACGATGAAGTCGCTCGGCATCCTGCTCACCAGTCTCGCCATCACCTTGGGCGCCCCATTCTGGTTCGATCTGCTCAACCGGTTTGTTGTCGTGCGCTCCACAGTCAAGCCCGAAGAAAAAAGCGCGACCGAGAAGTCCAAAACCTGAGCATGCTCCCCGCGCAAAGAGCGCAAAGCCGCCTGACAGCACACATCATGAGTCTGTCGGACGTAATCGGCGGCATTGTCGGCCTCATGCCCCCTCCAAACTGAATCCTCCGCCCTCACAACCGTAACCCTTCTGAAACAATGCAAACTGGATGTACTACAACACAGCAACAATCCTTGCCGTTTTGTGTTTAGTCTATAGTTTTGGTTGGGATTGGGAATAGGGAGGTTCCCCCTTTTTGCGTTTTCTTGGTCTTATCTCATTGCTTGCACTAACCGCAGTGGAGCTGTCGGCGCAATTTACCGCTCAGATCTCCGAATCGACTCCGGGCCCCTATATCGCGGGTACTCCGATTGTCTTTCAGACCGCTGCCGCAGGAGCAGTCGACTACCGCTACCGCGTGTCTCAAAACGGCGGCGACTTTCAGACTCTCATCGACTTCGGCTCGTCCAGCTCTTTTTCATGGGCGCCCCTAAACGAGGGAACGTATCAGATCGAAGTCACGGCCCGCACGCAAAATGCGGCCGACATAGCCACGGCCACTGCGACTATGGCAGTACTGCCGTTGTCCGACAGCAACACCCCCGCCGTCGCCGCCACCGCCAATCCGCTTGTGGCGTATTACAGCGCACCTCCTTGTCCGGCGAGGCACTTCATAGCTGTTTATTTTGGAACCAACGGGAACTACAGTCACACCGACAAGCACTTATGTAATCCGTCCGGAACGAACAACTTCTATCTCGCGGGCATGCTTCCTGAGACCACGTACAGCATATATTCGGAGGTGACCGGCGGCGCCGTAGCCAATCGCATTGGCCCAATCTCGCCGGAACAGGCGCTGTTGCCTCGCGCGAGCGTAAGCGTGCCCGTAACCTTCGCCACGGGATCACTTCCCACCACTTTGTCGTTTCCGGCTCCATCGGTTCTTACGCCGCCCGCTCCGGAAGCGAGCGCCGGACAGCCAATTCTGCTCAGCGACAACGTCTCGTTGAACTCTTTCGCCCAAGGCTTGTACTTCGTGCCTACCGCGACCGATCTGAGTGGAAATGTGATCTGGTTCTACGGAGCCATCGGGAACTTCGATCAGTCCACCGATTACGCCATTCGACCTCTGCCCGGAGGCAACCTCTTGCTGATCGCCGCCGACCCAACCACGGCTGCGATAAAAGGCCAGCTTATACGGGAAATTGATTTGGCGGGCAACACCGTCCATGAAACCAGCGTCACGCGCGTGAACGAGCAGCTCGCCGCCGCCGGTATTTCCGGGATCGTCGACTTTGATCACGATGCCATTCGCCTGCCAAACGGCCATACGGTCGTCCTGTGCTCGGAGGAGCGCATCTTTCCTGCCGGGACACAAGGTTCAACTGACCCGGTCGATATCATCGGAAACGCTCTGGTCGATCTGGACGAAAACCTCCAGGTTGTGTGGAACTGGAGCGGGTACGATCACTTAGACGTCCAGCGCGCACCGATCCTGCACGAAGGCTGTACAACGAATCAGTCCGGTTGCGCGCCGGTTTTCTTAGCCTCAACGGCCGTCGATTGGCTTCACGGCAACTCGGTGGAGTTCACGCCCGGCGACGGGTCTTTAATACTCTCGTTCCGTCATCAGGACTGGGTGATCAAGATCGATTACGGCTACGGCACTGGTTCCGGTGCTGTGATTTGGACGCTTGGAGCAGGCGGTTCGTTCAGCATCCAGAGCACGGATCCATCTCCGTGGTTCTCTCACCAACACAACGCCAACTGGGTCGCACGTGGCTCATCCGTGCTCACCCTTTATGACAATGGCAACACCCGTTTCGCGCAAAACCCGAACGTCACTGAACACAGCCGCGGCATGGTCCTCAGCCTTGATGAGACGAACCTGATCGCCACGCCGCTGCTGATGGCTGATCTCGGCGCTCCTTCGGGTGCCTTCGGCAGCGCGCAACATCTAGATAACGGCGACTATTCTTTCGACAGCGGGTTTGTGTTCGACGGTCCCGCTCAAGTGGCGCAGCACTCCGAGTTCTCCGCTGCCGGCACTCTCGAATACTTGATCCAGACAAACGATCTTGCGTATCGCAGCTACCGCATGGGCTCGATGTACTCTCTCAGCCAGTGGACTTTTTAGCTCGCCTGAGGAACTTAGTTCGACTTCACCCACATCGTGACGGGTCTCCCCAGTGCGGGCCCGCCCGTTGGTATTCCGTCGAATAAAAAGAACACGGGCGTAGGCGCGCTCGCCGTCGTTGGCGGCACCGTGTTCGGAATTAAGACATTCACCTGCCAGACGCCCACCAAACCGGGTGCTAACCCCGAGTACTGAACGTTGGCCGGGTCAACAAACGCGGCCCCGATCGCCACCTGCGGCAGTGTCGGCGTCGGCACCGGACCCGTTGGTGCCTCTCCGTCGGGTGGCGCGCCCGGAACAACTCCTACGCCGGTGCCAAAGAATGCCACGACCGATCCCCACGGTGCCGGATGCGATGGCCCGTTGACGCTGCCGTCCTGGTTGATCGCCGCCACCTGTCCGCTTCCGTTCGCCGTCAAGGTAAACAAGCCCGGCGATGCGGCAGCTACGGGGATCGTGTTGCTGCCCAGAACCTGACCTGTCGATGCGCGGATCACCTGCACCGTCGCCGCACCGGTCGTGGGTGTTGCGTTCGGAACAAGGAAGTTGATCTGGCTCGTTCCTACGTAATAGATCGGCGCGAACACGCCGTTTACCGTCACCTGCGTGTCGGCAAGCGTAGTCGGGATCGGAAGCGTGGAGGCGTTGGTGGGCGTGCTCGTGAAGTAGTTTGCCTGCGAGCTGAGCGTGAATAGCGATGCGATCGTCTGCGGCGCGAGCGGCAAACTCGAGATAAAGTTCGCGGCGTTGATTCCCGCGATCGCCGGATAGTGAATCACCACGCGATTCAATCCATCCGCCACGTAGAGTGCGCCGGCCGCATCTTCGGCGACGGCCAGCACACCGGATTGTTCGTTCAACGAAAGCGCGTCCGGCTGCAAGTTGCTCAACGTTAAGTTGTCGTAGAACGGATAGTGGTTCACCGTTCCGGAAGACGTTCCCACCCAAAGCTCTCCCGTGATGCGATTCGCAAAAATGCCAACGGCGGAAACGCCGGGCAGAATCAGTTCCGCCTGCGGATCGGGCGCGGCGGATGGCGCTCGCTCAAAGATGCTGACGCGCTGATTTCCCGTGTCTGCGACATAAAGACGATCGTCCCCATCGGTGGTGATGTGACGCGGTGCGTTCAATTTGTCCGGCGTTGTTCCCGGAGTACTCGTGGTAAAGTCAGGTTGGCCGAAGACCTTGTTGGCCGCCATTCCGCTCGCAAAGTTCGCGGCGGCTCCGGCAAAAAACAACACGCGATTCAGCGCAATATCCGCAACCAGCAGTCCGTTGTCCGAGGCAAACGTGAGCCCGTAGGGAACGCTCATTGTGTTGGCGGTAGCGTCCGTGATCTTGATCGTGAAGTTTGATTGCCCGAGAACGACGTCGGCTTTCGGCAAGTTCCCAGGCGTCGCGAATGGCGTCGGAAATCGCAGCACGCGCGCGTTTCCTGAATCGGCCACGTATAGATTTCCGTTCACGTCCACGGCAATACCGAGAGGCGTCGCGAGGCCTGACTGGTTGGGCGTAGAAGCATTGTTGGAAGGATAGTTAAATTCGCTGTGCGAAAAGTCAGGCTGACCGATAACAATATCCGCCTTGACGCCGGGCCGGACCGCGCGCAGATCGTTAAAGCCCAGCACGCGATTGTTGTAAGGGTCCGAGACGTAAAGATGCGGCGGCGAGCTGTTGAAATCGATCGCGATTCCCGCGTCCGCGCTGCTGTTTCCCACCAGCGAGGTTGTAAAGCGAAACTCGCGGCCCTCGATCAGATTGACCGTGTTGAAATTCATCGCGTCCTGCCCCAGCACGCGCGTCGCTGCCCCGAAGGTGGTTCCGCTCAGCGGATCGGCGAGAACACGATGATTGGACGAATCGACGATAAAGAGTTCCGTTCCCGAAAACGCCACCGCCGATGGATTGGAAAGCGTGGTAGCCGACGCTTCGGGCTGACCTCCGTTTGCCTTGTTGCTGACGAAGTCGGGTTGCCCGAGTACCGCGCTGGGCGCTTGCGACAGGGTATCGGTTCCCCACTGGCTCAAGGGCGGATAAAGAAGGATGCGGTTGTTGCCCCCATCGGTCACCACCAATCCGCCGTTCACGATGCCCAACCCGCCCGTGTTTCCGCTCAACTGAAGAGCGTTCACCGCGGTCGTCTGCGCCGTCGAGGGCTCGCCGATCAGGCGCACCGCAGCCTGTCCGCTGCTCGTCACATTCTCGAAGACCAGCACGCGTCCGGGCGATCCGTTCGCCTCCGAAATGAACAAATCTCCTTGCGCGTCCACGGCAACTCCCGTGGGCAAATGCATGATAGTGAGATTGGTCGCGGTGTATCCGTCGTAACTGTTGGAGGTGAAGTCGCTCTGCCCCAAGACCAGGTCCGCATTCGGACCATTCGCGCCGCTTGCGAGCGTATTAGCGTTGAAGCGAAGCGCACGGTTGTTCCCCGCATCGGCGACCCACAGGTTGGCCGCCGCGTCAAACGCCATGAACGCGGCGAGCGGTCCATTGACCGACAACAGCAACGTATTCGCCGCCACTACCGAACTGTCACCATTGCCGTGATTGTGCGTGAAATCGACTTGACCGAGCACCAGATCCGGAAGGATCGTCGTCTGTGAGAAGGGTTTGGGAAAGCGGAGGATACGATTATTGCCGCAGTCATCCACATACACGTTTCCGTTCGGATCGACGGCGACTCCCACCGGTATCGCCAAACCGGTAGTACGCGCGGTGGATCCATGATTGGGTCCTTGCGCCAAGGTAGAGGACAAGTCGACCTGCCCCAATACCAAGTCGGCCTTTTGACCATTGCTGAACGAGGCCGCGTTGTTCCACGCGAGCACTCGATTGTTCTCCGTGTCCGCGACGTATATGTGCGGAGGGTTCGCCGAGAGATCAAGCGCCACTCCCAAAGGAAGATCGAACTCGCGGCCTTCAACCAGGTTCGGAGCGAAGCTGGAAACGGTGAGGCTATCCTGCCCGATCACATTGGTTGGAAGATTATTTAAAGGCGTCTGGGAGAACGCTCGCGGCGTGAGAAGGAGAGACGCGAAAAGAAGGATAGTGTAGGTTGCACGCATGAAAAGAGGCGATTCGTTTCCGACAATAACACGCCTTGGAGCGAACTGAAGCCGCTGAAATATCCCCTGTTGGCTAAGCGAAATGCCGCTAAACTGAGGTGTTGACGCCTCGGATTTGCGCGGTCGGTTACCTCAACAGCACGCCGCTGGTCTGGGGAATGCTCCACGGTCCTGAACAGGGTGCGGCGGATTTGCGCTTCGAAGTGCCGGCCCGCTGCGCTGATTTACTGCTTTACGGCGAGGCGGATATTGGACTGGTTCCCGCGGTCGAGCTTGATCGCCAACCGCTGGAGATTATCCCCGGCTTGGGCATCGCGTCGAGTGGCGCGGTAAGAAGCATTCTCCTGATCGCGAAGCGCGAACCAGCAAGCATTCAGACTCTGGCGGCGGATAACAGTTCGCGCACTTCGGTAGCGTTAACGCGCGTGTGGTTGCGCGAGCGCTTCGGTGCTGACCCGGAGATTGTGCCAACCGCGCCGGATCTCGATGCCATGCTGGAACGCGCCGACGCGGCACTGATTATCGGCGATCCCGCGCTGCGCCTCGAGAAGCGGCTGCAATCGAAAGTTTCGAGTTGGACTGTATACGACCTCGGCGAAGAATGGACGAACTGGACAGGATTGCCGATGGTTTACGCCGTATGGGCCGCCCGCGCCGGCTTCGATTGGCGCGGATGCGAAGAGACGTTGACCGCCTCATGGACCTACGGCCGCGCCCGCATCGACGAAATCTGCCAGCGGGAGGCTCCCCCGCGCGGCATCGATAAGGAGACAGCCCGCGTCTACCTGACCCGTCACATCGAATTCGAATTGGGCAAGAACCATCACGAAGGCCTAGCCCACTTCCGCCACCTTACCCACGACTCAGCGCAAATGAGTGTGCTGTAATGGAGTTCTCCCCACCTTGCTCCTAAGTAGCTCAACGGTAGAGCATTCGGCTGTTAACCGAAGGGTTGTAGGTTCGAATCCTACC
>JAVHMZ010095221.1:0-10259 GCA_034782995.1 Amazona versicolor | reverse complement strand
GCTGATATCGATGAGGCTGAAGCCTTCGGCGGCGCCCAGGTTCGGCCCTCGCCACCAAGCCCCGCAGACCGCGCCACCCAGGTAGAATGTCACGTCATTCCAACGAATAAGCTCGTTGACGTGCAAATGTCCTTGCAGAACGAGCAGAAGCCGGTGATCGCGAAAGAGTTCCACAATTTCGCGAGCATTCTCCACCACCAGATTGGTCGTAAGCCCGGCCGTCGAGGATTGAATCACTTCCTGGAAGGTGGTGCGTAAGGGGATGTGCGTCGCCAAAATGACCCCCGTTTCCGGTTTGATTTGTCGCAAGTCGCTCTTGATCCATTCAACTTGTTCCGCTTCGATAAACCCCCGGTAGCGCTGTTTGTCGCCGGTCGGCTTGACCGAGTCCAGAATCACGAAATGAAATCCGGCGAAATCGAAAGATCGGTAGGTTGCGGTGGTCCCGGTCCGTTCTCGGAACAGGTGTTTGGGATCCGGGTCGGGCGCTGATCCGTCGGCCGGTTGTGCGGCCACAAAATCGTGATTGCCCAGCACGTGCTCGACCCGACCAGGGATTTGGTCACGAAACTTTTGGTAAAGATCATAGCGGGGGAGCAACTCGCTAGCGTGGTTCGCGGTAAAGCCGCCATCGATCAGATCGCCGCCACAAATGGTGAGATCGGCGGAATAGCCGCGCATTTTTGCCGCGGCTTTTTCCAGCCCGGCGGGCGCTTGCCGTTCCAGCATCGAATGAATGTCGGTGTAATAAAGAAGCCGGAGGCGCTGACCCGTGGCAGGTTCCGCTTTGAGTCGAACCGCGGCGGCGGCCAAACTTAGGGTGCCCGCTACCAGGAAATCTCTTCGCTTGATCTTCATTGGCACGCTACGATCGTCGGGCGAATTTGAGAACCGATTCGGACTCGAATATCAGTCGCCGCCATCAGATCCGATCAACTCGGCGATGGCTTACGGATTCTTCTCGGAGTTTTGGGGCGGTAGACTTGGCAACGTGAAAAGTGGGGTCGTCCCGCTTCCTTCGATCAAGGTATTTGGGAGAGAACCGTTCCACCGATCGACCTTGCTCAACTCGACTACCTGCGGGTTGTTGCGGATAGCGTCGGCGGTCAGCTTGAGAATGGCGGCCCGCGACTCGCCTTCGAGACGAATGGATTCCGCTCGACCTTGCGCAGTCAGAATGGCCGCGCGTCGTTCCGCTTCGGCCAGCCGTAGCTTTGACTCCGCCTCGCCGTTGGCTCGTTCGATGTTCTGTTGCGCTTCAAACTTGATCCGGTTCACCGTGTTTTCGGCGGCGACCGCTTCGTTCTTGGCGCGCACCGCGGTCTCCACCGAAGCCCGGAACGAAGCGGAATAAACGATGTCCGAAATCTGAAAATCGATGACTTCCACGCCGTACAATCGCCGGAGATCCTGCGCGAGAAGCGCTTTCAGTTCGTCGGAGATTCGGTTACGGCTTTCACTGATACGGGTAGTATTTTGCTGAGCAAAAATCTTGGCTGACCGATCGGCAATGATCCGTTTAAAATTGTCCCCGATATCGAAATTGCCGGCCCGCCCGACGGTATACAAAAGTTGCAAGACCGCGTCGGCAGGCACCCGGTAGGTCAGTCCAACGTTCACGTCGATCGGTTGATTATCGATCGTGTTCACCGTCAGGCGGTCGAGATGGTAGGTCTCCAGGGAGGTTTGGATCCGGTCGACCGTGTCGATCCAGGGCAGCTTCAAATGCAAGCCGGGCTTGATGGGCTCCTTGGTTAACACGGTTCCAAAACGCCGTACTCCGGCCATCTCGGTTGGTTCAATCACGTAAAACGCGTCGGTGGCCAAGAAAAACAAAAACAAGAGAACCGCGCCAGCGATCATCAACCACGTCAACCAGGACGATGGAAAGCCCGGCGGGCCCGACCGTTTGAGTATGTAACTAGGCGGTTCTTTGCTCATGGTTAGAAGACGATCTTTCCGTGCTGCGAGCCATTTCGTCAACGAAAGCCCGCGGCGTGGACTGGACAGGGTAACGAGTCGCGGCTAAGTCCACGTGTGCGTCGATTTTTGCTGTTTGTCTGCGCGATCATCGCTGGTTCGCTTGGTGCGCCCTCAACCTTGCCTGCTAAAGGCAAGAAGGAATCCAAAGCGGCCGTCACGGCATCTCCTACTCCCGCCGACACCATTCTCATCGAGCTGAAATCCGGCAACAAAATCTGGGTAGGTGGCAAAGTGATCAGCAAAAAAGCGTTGTCCACCATGCTGAAAGAAGCGGTTGCGCAAAAACCGGATCAGACTGTTACGTTGCAGGCGGACAAAGCGGCCAGCGAAGAATTTGTCAGCCAAATCATCGAGCTTTGTCGCCAAGCAGGCGTCAAGGGTTGATATCCGCGAGCTCGCGAGCGTTCTCCACCGAGGCCCGGTAGGTCCAGTAGCTGGCGAAAGCTCTCTCGTAGGATTCCCTCTCTTCCGGCTGGGATTCAGCCACGATCCAGTGGTCCGAAACCGCGGCCTCTTCCGCCGATTGGTAGACGCCTGCGGCTAATCCCGCCAGGATCGCCGCACCCCAAGCCGCCAACTCGCTGAATTCCGCCCGGAACTCGATCTGTCCGTTCAACGCGGTCTTGATTTTGCGGAACGCGGGATCGGTAAAAGCTTTACCAACTCCGCGTACCCGCTCAAATTTCGGGAGACCGGCGGCCAATCGCATCCGCTCGGCGACCAGCTTGATCTCAAAAGCGACGCCTTCGCGAACGGCTTGCCAGAGGTCGGCGGGACCGGAGTCAGCGCCGAGACGCAAAAAGGCACCCGCTGGCCGGCGATCCAGTTGGTCGTGTGGATCAAAACGGAGGTGAGGTATGAAAAGAATTTCGCCGGGAGCGTGTTCGCCGGGTGGAGCGGGACCGAGTAATCGGTCCAACCATTCGAAGCATTCGCCGGCGGACGGCATACCGCTCATCAGGAAATAGGAAGGAGCTTCGTTGACGACTTGGAAGACTCCGGAGCAGAAGCCGTGGTCGGTGAACTCAGTCGAACTGGCAGGTTCGAAAACCGGTGCGTAAAGTGCCTCGGACGTCCCGATGCTGTCCAAGATTGTCCCCGGTTTCCGCACACCGGCGGCCAAGGCTCCGCACAGATGATCATGCCCCCCTACTGCCACCACGGTGCTTTCCGGCAATCCGCAGCGACGACCGACTTCCGGCCTGATCGTGTTTAATCGGGTCCCGCTTGGAGTGACTGGCGGAAAAAGTTCGGGTGAAAGACCCACTAGATCGAAGAGTCTTTCCGACCAGGCGACCCGGCGAAGATCAAGACCTAGCGTCCGGCTGGCCAGACCGGCGTTAACGGCCATTACTCCACAAAGCCGGTAAGCCACGTAGTCAGCGACCGGCAACCAATGCTGGGCACGCGAATAATTCTCAGGACGGTGTTCTTTCTCCCAGAGCAATTTGCAAAGACTGAATGTACCGTCGATCGGGACGCCGGCGATCGTGGCAAATTCCGGTGCGTGCGGCCGAAAAACGGCCGTTTCCGCCTCGCTCCGGGAATCGTGCCAGGCGATGAACGGCCCGACCGGTTCACCGGAGTGGTCGACTCCGACGACCGACTCGGCCACACTGGCCACGGCAATTCCCAACGGTCGCCGGTCGCCTAGTTTGGCCACCAACTCGGCCAGGGCGGACATAATCGCGTTTTCCAGCGCCCAAGGATCCCAATCCGTCCAACCCGCCTGCGGATGAGACCGGGGGGTCGCCACGATGCTCTGCGCTAAAGTCTGACCGGAAAGATCAAACCCGACAGCTTTGAGATTGGTCGTACCGACATCGATCCCGATGAGCGCACCTTTAGAAAGCTCGGACACGGCGCAGCAGATCAGGCCAGATCGTTCGAACGCATGGCACTCTTCACATCCGCTCCTTCATGGATGATCTGGCGCATCGCTCGGACCACCCGCTGAGGATGCGGGTTCTGCCAAATATTCCGGCCGAACACGACTCCATGGCCGCCGGCTTCAATGGATTCCGCAACGATCTCGAGAGCCCGCTCGATGGACCCCATTTTCTCGCCGCCCGCAATGACACAAGGCACCGGGCAATTGGAGGTCACATACCGAAAACTTTCCACCGAACCCGTGTAATAGGTTTTGATCAGATCGGCACCGTGCTCGAAGGCGATGCGAGCCGCCGCAGCCATGACGTTTTTATCGTAAATGTTGGAAATGCGCGCAGCATCCAAAGTGCCGAGCGCTTCGACGACCAACTGCAGGCCGGCGGCTTCGCACTCAGCGGCGACCCGCGCTACGTTCCGCAAGGTGGAAAGTTCCACGCGGCCGCCAATGAACGCCATGATGCAAACGCCCGCCGCACCGAACTTCACCGCATCTTCCACCGAATGAAGCAGTTCCCATTCGGTGTAACACAACCAATCTTCTCGAAAAATCGAAGGCCCGCCATCTAACCGTAGCAGGAAAGGGACGCGATCCCGCAACCGGTCCTGGTGCTTTTTGACCACGCCGTAAGTGGTCATGATGGCATCCGCTCCAGCTTCAATTACTGTTTCGATCACTTTACCAGGATCTTCGAGTCCAGCGATGGGCCCGTTGTTGCGGGCGTGATCCATCGCGACCACCAGAGACTTTTCGGGGACCGCTTTTCTCACCATGCCATCTAGGTCGACGAAGCTGCAGCGATTGACAACTCGTTCCGTGCAGCTTGCGTAAAAGATGTGTGCGACCTATCGATCTCAGATCTTCGCGAAGCCGGGCGCATTGCGTAGCGATCGAGGCGCTAAGCGTAAACCTATTAAGCAGAAGAGATGGAGAGTATAGCTGGTCAAAGGTTTAGTACGAGATGAGATCGACGGGATTGTTTTCCCGGCTGCTGGGATTCACAGCGAGAAGCGGCACCGAAAACCGAGTCCACCTCGTCTGGACGCCGCTGCAGAACCAGCTGTTTCGACGGTTGTGGTTGTCGAGTATCGTTTCCGGATGCGCCGTGGCCGCTCACGACATGGCGGTCACCTGGACGATTAATCACCAAGCCGATTCCAGCTTTGTGATCTCCCTGATCGCGACGTTCGCTTCCTTGCCGTTCTTTCTTTGTACGCTTCCCGCCGGCGCACTGGCAGACGTCGTTGACCGGCGCCGGCTGATGTTCTGGACCAACGCGGGTCTTGGTTGCGTAGCCGCCGCCCTGGCGGTACTCAGCTCGCTGAATCTCCTGTGCCCACAGATCCTTCTCACTTCAGTTTTCCTGATGGGCGCTGGTTTCGCCTTCAACGCTCCTGCCTGGACGGCCACGATCCCGGAGATAGTTTCTCCGGAAGATCTTCCTTCCGCTACGACGTTGGGCGGTTTGCAAATGAACATCGCCTCGCTCGCTGGTCCGGCGATTGGGGGTCTCTTATTACCTTTCGTCGGGGCAGCCGCTCTCTTTGCGGTGAACGCGGTCGGCTTTGCACTGGTGTGCCAAACCATCTCGACCTGGCAACCAAATTATTGCCGCCTGCCGCTGGAACGGTTTTTCAATTCGATCGGAGCGGCGGTTCGCTACGTCCGTTACGCCCCCTACGTGCGGGTAATGCTTTTACGCCAAGCGATCTTTGGCTTGTTCATCGCCACCATTCCCGCCCTGTTGCCTGTCCTTGTTCTCCGCACATTGAAGTTGGGTCCGGTTTCGTTGGGATCGGTTTTTACGATGATGAGTGTTGGCTCGATCTTTGGCGCGGTCTGGGCCGTACCACAGGCCAGGGCTCGCCTGTCTCCGAATGCCTTGACCAACCTGGCGTCGCTCATCCTGGCGACTGCACTGACCGGGATGGCATTCAGCCGTGACCTGGTCCTGCTCTTCCCATCGGTAATGCTAGCCGGGATCGGTTGGACTTTGGCTGCCTCCGAGCTCTGGGTTGCCGGCCAGCGTTCCATGCCGGAATGGGCGCGAGGCCGGATGGTTGCTACCCACATCATGGTTTCCCAAGGCGGCATCGCCCTGGGTGGCCTCATCTGTGGCGGTCTGGCAAACGGCGCCGGCGTCCAGGTCACGCTTTGGCTCGCCGCCATTTTGTTGGTGGGCAGTATCCTGCTGTCCATTCCGCTCTCGATCGATGTGTCCACGCGGCTCAATTTTCATCCGTCGCCGCTCACGCAGATCTATCATCAGTTTCCGAGATACCCGAAACCACAGGAAGGCCCCATCACGGTACTGATGGAGTTTCAAGTGCGGCCAGATGATCGGCCACGCTTTCTCGAGTTGTTACGGGAGATGCGCCTGGCTTTTCTGCGTAATGGCGGCCTGAGCTGTCGCGTTAATGAAGATCTGGAACATCCCGGTACTATCTGCACGGAAATGTTGATTAGTTCTTGGGCGGAACACATCGGACAACACGAACGCATGACTCAAGATGAAAAAGGAATTTGGGATCAGTTGATGGATCTCCACCTCGGTAGTTTGCCGCCTCCAACCAAGCACTTCGTGGCCATCGACGATGAGATGTTCACTCGTCCGCGCCGACCTGCTCCAACGGTGCCGTCGGCGTGAATCGCCGGCGCAGACCGGGTCGCCAGATTCGTTCGCCCCTGCGTGAAGCACTCCTTCCGGTGACTTTCCTCAGGAGATCGCTCACCTCATCCGCCCACCATCATCCGCACCAGATCATCGTGGCTCGTGGATGCGATGGCTTTTTCGCCGGCCTTCTGTCCACGGCGAAGAACGACAACCCGATCGCTGACCTGAAATATGTCGTGCAGGTTGTGCGAAATGAAGATGATCCCAACACCGCTTGATTTTAGATTCTGGATGATCTTCACCACGTTGCGCTGCTCGGGGACCCCCAGTGCCGCCGTCGGTTCATCCATGATTAACACCTGGGCTTGCCAATGGATGGCCCGTCCGATGGCTACCGATTGGCGCTGACCTCCGGAGAGTTGCCGTAGCGGAACATCGCTTTTGGGAATATGGATGTCCAGCGCCAGCAGGGTGTTATCCGCCTCCTTTCTCATCCGGGAGCGGTCCACGACCGGGACTCCCAGGATTCGTTTGATCGGTTCACGCCCTAAAAAAATGTTAGCCCCGACGTCCAGATTATCGGCGATCGCCAAATCCTGGTAGATGGTTTCAATACCGATCTCGCGAGCTTGTTCCGGCGTCTCCATCCGGCGAACTTTTCCCTGAAACTTCACGGATCCTTCGTCGGGCGGGTACACCCCGGAAATGATCTTGATGAGCGTTGATTTTCCGGCTCCGTTATCCCCAGCCAGGGCCAGTACCTCACCCTTCGAGAGAGTTAAGGAAACCGAATTCAACGCTACCAGTCCACCGAAGCGCTTCGTGACATTCTCCACTTCCAAGAGAGGTGTTCCTTCGTTCGACATGGTTAAACCTTGGTTGCCGGTTTATTCAGTTGGTCGACCAGCACGGAAATGATGATGACGCCCCCGACCGTGATGAACTGCCAGAAAGGCTGAACCTGCATAAATACCAATCCATACTGGATGACCGCGATAATCAGCGCGCCGATCACCGTGCCGACGATCGTGCCGGAGCCGCCGAACAAGCTGGCTCCTCCGATCACGACAGCCGCGATACTGTCGAGCAGCAGCGGTTCGCCCGCCTGGGCGGCACCAGCCGAAAATTGCGTGGTGTAGATGATTCCAGCAGCACTCGCTGAAACTGCGGAAAGAACGTAAAGCAGAATGATGTGCCGGGATACCCGGAGGCCAGCACGTACCGCGGCGTTCACGTTGCCTCCGATGGCGTAAGTGTGCTGCCCGAAGCGGCTTAGAGTGAGCAGATAATGCATCACTAAAACCGCCAGAGCGGCAATCAGAACGATCGTGGGAATGGAAGCGATGTTGCCGTTTCCGATCGCACCCACAAGTTGGTTGCGCACCGGCACCGTCGTTCCGCCCGCCAGCAGAAAGGCAGCTCCTCTCGCCACGCCGTACATGCCCAACGTCCCGATAAACGGCGGAATCTTAAGCCGGGCAATCAGCAAACCATTGGTGATGCCGGGAACCACCGAGATCAATAACGCCGCCAAAATCCCGCATGCAAAGCCGGGTACCGGTCCCAATTGGTCGCTCGTGGCATTCACGACGTGAGACATCACCACGGCGGAAAGCCCCATGGCGAACCCTACCGATAGATCAATGCCGCCGGAGATGATCACGAACGTTTGCCCAAGCGCGAGCAACAGGGGCGTCACGGCGTAAACGGTAATGGAGCGCCAGTTGAAAATATTGAATACGAACGTGCTGCCGCTGCACTGCGCCCAGACTTCGAAAATGACCAGCAGAACGATGAGAAATAGCCACGCACGACCCGCGGCTAAAAGCGCCAGGGCATGTCGCCACGAGTGCCGCGCCTGCCCCCTGACGCCCCGCGCCCCAGCTATTTCACCCGCGCTCATCGCGCTTGGGAATCCTCGTCCACCGGTTACTGGTCCGAATAGACCGCCTTCTGAACTGCCGCCTCGTTCAGATTACTTTTCTGAATCACGGTGAAACCAGTCGGGATCGAAGGAGGAATCGTGTGCCCGGTCAGGTGGGCGACCGCGGCCGCCACCGCGAAATAGCCGATTTCGGCCGGATGTTGAGCGATGGTCAATTCGATGTTCCCAGACTCGATTTCTTTGACGATCGATTGCGGTGCGTCAAAACCAGCGACCTTGACCTTGCCGGAAAGATTAGCTTGCTTCACCCCGTTAGCGACACCCACCGCGGAAAAGAGGTTCGCGCCGAAAACGCCCGCCAGATCCGAATTTCGGGCGTACACCGCCTGCAGCTGTGAAGCGGCTTTGTTTGCGTCATCGTCGTTGAACTGTGTTTCCAGAACCTTGATGCCGGGATGATTCTTCATCTCCAGCCGGAAACCCTCTTCACGTTGATCGGTCGTAGAGATGCCGGGTTTGACGTTTGAAACATAAACCTTGCCTTTATCGCCGATCGCTTTCGCTAAAGCTTTCGCCGCAATCTTGCCGCCCAGCACGTTGTCAGAGGCGATGTACGACAACGGAAAATCGGCGTTGCCGCTGCCCAGTTGATATTGTCCGGTACCGATGAAGGTATCGACCGTGATCACCGGGACACCGGATTGCGAGGCTTTGCGCAACGGTTCGATCAACTGGTTCTTATCGGTGGGAGCAATCAGCAACGCGTCCGGTTTCCGCGCTAGCACCGCGTCCAAGACCGGGACTTGCTGCACGACGTTAAACTCGGGAGCACCTTGAAAAACCAGGCTTACGCCGAGCTTCTTAGCCGCGTCTTCGGCGCCTTTATGCATGGTGATATAAAAGGCGTCGGTGGTTAGACCGGGCACGAGCGCGATGGTGTATTTTTTGTCTTGAGCAGACGCCGAAAAAACTTGGATGAACAACGAACCAAGCAGGATTGCGCGGGTAAACAGCTTCATAGTTTTTTACTGGGGGGGAATGAGCCATTCCGGATTCCGGACGGCCCGCCTTAATTTGAGGCGAGACCGCGGTTAACGAACAAGACCCTCGCCTTCGAGTAAAGCAAAAAGCAAACTCGTTTTCGGAAAGAAGGGGCAGAACGGACTTCGCCGCAGCGGGTGGAGAAACTCCGGTCTGAGCATTTCCCGGCAACCGGCGGCGCCAGGAAATGGTTGAGCGCCGAGGTATAGACAGGGTATCGAAAACGCATGGCATGCGATGCTCCTGGCGTGAGGTGTCTAATTTTTGGACTGGTTCTCGTGGCAGCCGTCAGCCACGCCAAAACGATCGTACTCCGCGACGACGGGATCACCCTGACTGTCCCGGACCAATGGAACGGAGTAGCCGGGGAACTAGTGGAAACCATCCGCCAGAACGCGGTGAGCAAGGCGCCAAACGCTTCAGCTCTTTTCAATTACCGGTACGGCTTTGTGTTGGGGGATGGGACCGCCATCGTTCTGCCCTACCTGCTTATCAACATCAGAAAATCCGGTAAAATCTCCGAGCGTTCCCTGCAAGCATCATCGCGCGTCACGAGTGAGACACTCGACCAAAGTATAAAATCGCAGGCACTCGAAAAAGCGCCTGGGCTCACTTTCAATCAGCCCGTCTACGATGCCAAGAAGCGCCGGGTAACGGTACGGGGCCAGGTTCCCGGTCCGGGCAGCAGTCCATTGCAGTTTCTCACTGTGATGGTGCCTACCGAACAAGGAATGATCGATTTTTCTTTCTACGATCGGCAGGAAAATTTTGCTGTGAACCTGCCGGTATTCCAATCAATCGCCGACTCGGTGAAAATAGATCCCCGAATTGCTTACCAGCCCGCCCTA
>JAVHMZ010095116.1:0-10261 GCA_034782995.1 Amazona versicolor | reverse complement strand
TCTGAGTCCCGCTGGCAATGTGTCCGTTAACGAAACGCCCGTCGCGCCGTCCGGTCCGTTGTTACTTACTGTAATGTGATAGGTGACGTTCCCGCCCGCGATTACAGGGTTGGGGTTTACTGTCATATTGACTAACACGTCAGCGGACGAACCGAAAGCTTGAAGTGGCGCGCCGAAAAAACACAACAGCGCCAACACCGCTAAAAAATATTTTTGAGAGTTTGCTGGGAACTCAGTCCGCGAGCACACGTTTCCTGTATATGTACGATTTAACACGCACGAAGCTGGTGTTGAGGGCCATGTAAAATTCTCAGGAGCAAACTTTGCGCGAGAGATTCCGATTTATAACAATGGCGTGCACGGCCGTAACGTGTTGCTTTGCCGCCCCTCCGGACGGATCTATCCCTATTTTCAACGGGCGAGATCTAACTGGCTGGCATATAAGCCGAACAGATCATCACGGCTCATCGCCCGGGGTGTCGGTCGGGAACGGCATCTTGCGTCTAAGTCAGTCGCCTTTCGGGCAAGGTGGACTACTACTTACGGATGAGCGTTTTGAGAACTTCGAACTCTATTTAGAAGTGAAGATGCCGTGGGGTTGTAATAGCGGCATCTTTCTTAGATCCACTGAAGGTGGAAGTGCATATCAGATCGAGCTCGATCAAGGTCGCGGAACGGGCAACTTACTCGGCGAAAACCTCAACGTGAGCCGGACTGCGGAAGCTTCCGGACTAAAGAAAGTCTGGAAAGAGGGTGATTGGAACTCATTCCGCATCCGCATGATAGGAGCGGCCCCGCACATTACCGAGTGGGTGAACGGCGTTGAGATGTGGGACATCGAAGAGCCTCGCAACGACAAAGTCGCTGGAGAGGTAAGTGGGATGATCGGACTCCAGATACATTGGGCGTCTACTTACGAACCTGCTCGCAATTCGTTTAATCTTCCAGGAAGTTGGAGACCGGGAGCGGCGTACGAGTTTCGTAACATCGCAATTAAGAAACTTAGCCCGTCCGAGCAGGTCTCATCCTCGAGTTTCACAAACAGCATCGGAATGCGTTTTGTGTTGATTCAGCCGGGCACGATGCAGGTCGGGGTATATCAACCAGTCTGTCCCGCTGAGAACGATCCGCCGATGCGCCCCGAGCCTGGCAGCTCTGTCGATTCGCGCATTCTGTGGACCTCCGATGATCTCTCACGATGCCGCACTCTCGCGGCGCGAGACGCCTCGTCCGGATTCCGGGTAACTATCGCAAAGCCGTTTTACATCGGAGCGTTCGAAGTTACTCAGAGCGAGTGGATGCGAGTAATGGAGTTTAACCCATCGACTTTTCAGAAGGTCGAAGATGCCGGACATCATCCGGTCGAGAGTGTTACTTGGGTTGATGCGCAGCGCTTTATCCGTAAGTTAAACGCACTCGAAAAGACGGATACTTACCGCCTACCGACTGAGTTTGAGTGGGAGTACGCCGGTCGAGCTGACGGACCCGCGCAGATAGGTTGGGACCAGATCCGCTCGCAAGCTGTACAAGGTTTGCGAGCCGGCGCGGATGGTACGCCTCCGACCACTCAGTCAGCTGGGTCCAAGCAACCCAACGCTTGGGGACTTTACGACATACTCGGCAATGTCTGGGAGTGGGTCGATGACTTCTATAACGAGAAAACGTTCCCCGACCCCAAGCCGCCTCAAGCCGGTAAGCAGCATGTGCTGAAAGGCGCCGGCTTTGTTTCGGACGTTAAGAACGCAATCTATGCGACACATGCGGCAGGTCCCGGCGATGGTTGGGATGTCGGATTTCGCATCGTGAAAGATGTGTCGCGTTAAGCTTTTAGTTTGAGCGCTCTTCTCTTGATTGTTGCGCTTCTCTTCGCGGGTCAAGCGCAGCGTACCCCTGAGAGCCAGCCTTCAGCCCCTCAGGTCTACACCAACAACTGCGCATTCTGCCACGGACTTACTGCCCAAGGCGGAGCGCGAGGCGGACCTGACCTGACTCAGTCTGCCTTAGCCCGTTCCGACCAAAATGGTAAACAGCTCGGCGATTTCCTGAAAGTAGGACGTCCCGAGAAGGGCATGCCGGCATTTCACTTACCTGATAGCCAAGTAACTTTGATTGCGGCGTTTATCCACTTACAGATTGCGATGGGAACGTCGCACATCCGTTCTGAAGCCGAGGTTTTGGTCGGCGACGCAGATTCAGGCAAGCGCTTCTTCCATGGAGAAGGCCGATGCTTTGAATGTCACAAGGAAAGCGGCGATCTCAAAGGCATTGGCGCTAAATATCCGCCAGCGGTTCTGCAAGGTAGGTTAGTGCTGCCGATCGGAGATGGTGGATATCCCGGGTTTCCGTCTCAAGAACCACCACGCATTCACGCGACGATAACTCGTCAGGACGGATCCAGTTTGTCCGGTTTGCTGGTGTACTTATCCGATTATGCGATCTCAGTGATTGACGCGTCGGGCGAACGCCACACGCTTGCGCGCCAAGGTTATCTACCGATGATTTATCTGAAAGATCCGTTGGAGGCTCATTTCGATCGGCAACTTTCATTGACCGATACACAGATGCACGATTTGACCGCTTACTTAGCAACCCTCAGATGATGCGCCTGGTGTTCTTAGTCGCGGTCTCTTTCGCAACCGGCTGGCCAACTTACCATGGCGACTATTCGGGAAAGCACTTCAGCTCCGCTAACCAAATTAATCGGTCTAATGTAAAGTCGCTTTCGCTCGCGTGGATTTATCTGACTGAAGGTTCCACGAAGCAGGCCATTCTCGGCGGTGATGGCGAGGAGCAAGCGCAAGAAAGGAATGGTTCGCCTCCCGGTCCAGTAATTAAGGCGATACCGTTAATGGTCAATGGTGTCCTTTACTTCTCCGCGCCAAATCACGCGTATGCCGTTGACGCCTACACGGGCCAGCAGATTTGGCATTACTACTGGCGTGGTCACGGCGCCATTGGGAATCGCGGCATGGCGATATACCACGAGTGGCTCTACTTTGAAACTCCCGATAACAATGTAGTCTCACTGCAGGCAAGAACTGGCAAGGAACGCTGGCACACGCCGATTGTTCCCCCCAATCAACCGCATTTCTCGACAGTCGCGCCCGTGGTTGTGGGCAATCATGTTCTAACGGGTATCGCGGGCGATTCCGGAGAGAATACCGGATGGTTAGAAGCGCGAGATCCGGAAACGGGCAAGGTGCAATGGCGGTGGAATGCGACTCCCCAAGCCGGCCAACCTGGAATCGAGACGTGGCCGGATGCGGCAACGGCGAACCGCGGCGCCGGGGGTCCTTGGCAACCGCCCACTTACGATCCGGAACTCAACTTGATCTATGTGACTACTGGAAATCCGGCGCCAGTTTATGTCGGGTCGAAACGTCCCGGGATCAATTTATGGACGTCGTGCATCGTCGCGCTCAACGCCGATTCCGGAAAGCCGGCGTGGTATTACCAGACATCGCCACATGATACGCATGATTGGGACGCGACGGAAGCGCCGGTTCTTATCGACGGGCCATTCAACGGCAGAGCTCGTAAGTTGCTTGCTCAGGCAAATAGAAACGGATATTATTTCTTACTGGACCGGGCGACAGGAGAGAATCTAGTTGCGGAGAAGTTCATCCCTTCCGCGAATGGTTACACTGGCCTGGATAGTAAACGCGTTTTGATTCCGGATACGAAGAAGGAACCGCAGCCTGGCGGCACTCTCGTTTCTCCGAGTTCCGACGGCGCGGCAAACTATCCTGCACCTTCGTTCGACCCCGAGACGAAGCTGTTCTATGTAAACACCACGCAATCATTCAGCGTCTATTATGCAAACCCGAAGGATAGTACTTCACCGGATGGAGATGCGATGGAATATCACACCGGCCTGTTTCACTCCGCTCTATTAGCGATCGAGTACGAGACGGGCCGGATTAAGTGGCGACACGACTACCCGGGCACGGGCTTCTGGTCGAGCACTCATCCAGGTATCCTCACCACGGCGGGAGGTTTGTTATTCACGGGCGACCCGCTTGGTAACTTCGTCGCGCGCGATCCTGAAACTGGTGAAAGCTTGTGGCATTCCGGTCTCGGCGCCGCAGTTACAAACTCACCAGAAACCTATATGCTGGGAGATAAGCAATACGTTCTCATCGCAGCCGGAGATCAACTCTTCGCCTTCTCACTTCAATGAGTCCAACCGCTGAAATTCAGCGCGGGCGCGAGCGGCATCGTCGGGCCGTTTGGCGCGTGCGTACGCTTTCCCCAAAGCGAAGTAAATCTTGGATTCGGCAGGCGCTGCTCGCTTTGCGATTTCAAGCTGCTCAATACCTTCTGTAGTTTTCCCGACTCCCACGAGCGAGACGCCCAGTAGATAGTGCGCTTCCGGTAAGTACGGAGCCTGTTTCGTTGCCGCAGTGGCGTAGGGCAGCGCTGCGGCAGGATCATTACGCCATAGAATCCCGGCGATGCCGAGCCGCGCGAGCAAGTGGTCGGGGTTCAGGGAAAGCTCTTGTCTGAACGCAGCTACCGCGCGGTCGTCAAAACCGCGAGTCATCAAAAACTTACCCAATGCGAAGTTCACGTTAGGAACGCCGGAGTAAGTGTCGCCTAGCGTCTCGTAAGCGGCCAGAGCCTGCTCCGGATGGCCACGCTTCGCGGCTAGAGCTTCCGCCCTTCCGGCATCCCGGAGTAACTGTTGATTCGTCCCCGCCCTTGTTCGTAGTACCGCAAGCCCTAAAGCCACGTAAACTTCATCAGACTCGACGCCATCGCGTATCAACGCATCCAGTGCATCCTGAGCTTGATCGAAGTCATCCCGATCGTTGCCCCGCGCAAGGCGCAGGTTTGCCTCGGTAAATAGCACCACGTGACGAAGCTGCGGGTCGCTCGCCACGCCTAAGTTCCGCGCTTGATCTAAGTGCTTCAACGCATCGCTGGTTCGTGCAAGCTTCGCCTCGCACAGCCCAAGCATCGCCCAGCTTGTGCCTGCCTTCGGGTTAAGATCGACCGCCGATTGAAAAGCGGGTGCTGCTCCCGCGAAGTCGTCACGATCGTAGAGCAGCGTTCCTAAATACCACCAGCCCTCCGTCCACTTGGAGTCTTCCTGAACCGCGATCCGGTATAGTCTGATCGCGTCATCCAGCCGATTTTCTTCGCGCGCAGTAGTAGCCTGACTTGCCGCGCTAGACGCAAAAATGCTCGCCGTTGCGAGAACGGCGAGCATAAATAGGCGTAAGCGGATGTTAGAAACTGAACCGAGCCTGGAGCTCAATTATTCGACCCGCGTAAGCTCCCTGCGATTGCCCAAACTGCGGGTTACTAGTCACGCCATCATTACTAATTGTGGCGTTGGGAAGCGTCAGGTTAGTTTTGTTGAAAAGGTTATACGCGCTGGCCTGTAAATTGACCTTTGCGCCCTCACCCAGGAACTTCCAACTGGGCAGCCCGAAAGCCTTGGCGAGCACCATGTCCGTTTGCAGGAAGTTAGGTCCCCGGAACTGGTTGCGGTGGATGCTCGACGCCGGCTCAGGTGGAATCCCGTAAGTAGGCCAGGTCGGTACATCGAAGTAAGCCAACGCGCCATTAGGGAAGTTTCCGTTGGCCTTCTTGAACGTGTCGTTGCTATAGTCGCTTCCCGCACCGCCTTTATAATCGGCCGGATATAAACAACCAAAACCGCTGTTGGGGAATACAACGTTGCCGTTCGTGTTACAGTACTGCGCCCCCCAGGGGAATCCCGAGTGCGCGGTGAGGATTCCGCTAATTGTCCATCCACCCGCTAGCTTGTCAACCAGACTGTTGCCGCCAAACGAGAACTTCGGATTCCACAAGCCATAAATCTTCAAGTTGTGAGTGACGTCGAAATCCGACGGACCCTCCGCGAACTTACGGTTCCAAGGATAGAGAGTGCTGAAGTAATCCTGTGAACCAAGGTCGGTGTTCAAACTGTAGCGATATTGGATGTCGAACTGGAACGTGTTGGCGAACCGATGCTGGATCTCCGTGAGCAGCGCGTTGTAGCTCGCATTCGCGTAGTTGGAATACCAACTCAGAGAGTGAACCCGCGGGTTGGTCTCCGGATACAGCAGATACACCAAGTTATCCTGGATCGTGTAGTGACGGCTCTGGCTACCCTGATAACCAACGGACGCCACCCAATTCGTGCTCACCGCGTACTGCGTGTCGATCGAGTACCGGTAGGTAACAGTAGTGGGGTTGTCATTCGGGAAGCCTGTCAAATCCACCGGTGCCCCGCTGGTCGGTAATCCACTAGTTGGATCGAACGTTTGCTTCGTCGCGGGGTTTGAAGGATATCCAGTTAATGACTGTAAATCTGAATTCAGCGCATACAAAATGTTGGATCCATACAGATCAAACCCCGTCAGGAACGGAGGATTAAAGCGACCGTTTGAGGTAATCGCCAACTGCTCCAGGTTATACCCAACGCCGAAGCCACCGCGAACGACAAACTTACTGTTGAGATCGCGCCCCAGCAGATTCTTCGGGCTGAACGCGAAGCCAATCTGCGGAGCCCAATTATTCTTGCTGGTATGAAACAGGTCGCCGCCTTTTACCACCTTCAAACCGGCAAGAGCGTCCGCCGCCGAACCCAGAATGATCTTACTGATCTTGTCGTCGGTTTCTGTGATCGGCGAGAAGTATTCGTAACGCAAGCCAAGATTCAGAGTCAGATTCGGTCGCACCTTCCAATCGTCTTGGGCGAAGAAACTAATATCGTTAAATCGTATATTCTTTTCGGCATCGGTTGGCTGGCCCGTAACGGGATCGAAGTTGCCGTTCTCATGATAAGGTGCGTCGTTGGCAAAGTCCCACAAGTTGTGGAAGTCGTAGTTCGGACGTCCGGCCCACGGGGCAACATCCAGGAATTCGAAGCGCGATATATCCGCGCCGAATTTCAGGAAATGGCTGCCTTGTACCTTGGTCAGCGTGTCGCGAGCGTTGTAAGTGTTCTGGTCGAAGACGCTGGGCCCCGGAGGTCCGAAATTCTGAATACCTACCGCGCCGGCGGAGTTGATACTGGCCGTAGGGAATCCGTACGCCTCTTGTGGGTTGGTCTGCTCCTCGTTCCAACGCCATCCGCTAGCCCCGAAACGGACTTCATTGAGCAGCGTCGGAGTAAATGTGTGGGTATAAATCCCGCTAAAGCTATCGGCGATCGATTCATGGTTCCAGCTATTCGCGATGCGCGCCGGTCCGTTGAACGTGTGCTGCGACACGGGAACCCAATACATGCTGTACGCAATCTGGTCTTTAGCGCTCGGCGTGAAGTCTACGCGTCCGTTATATTGCGCGTCGATCGTGTTATTGGGGAATGTAGTCTGCACCAACATGGCGTCCGCTACCCCGTCGAAGCCGTTACCGATTCCGTAGGGCGTTCCCGGTTGCCCGTAAGTCGGGTCCGCCGCGCCGAGAGGTGTAGTTAGAGGCGAACCTAAGTCCAAACCCCCGTTTACATCGTGGCATTGGGTAGAAGGCAGACCTAGTTGTGAGCAAGTCTCGGTGAGCATTCTATTGCCCGCGGCGCCTACTCCGGGATAGGAAAGAAATTGCCGCGCGATGCTTCCACTCGGGCCCGCGCTTTGATCGAACTGGGGAGTCTCGAACCAACCGGTTCCAACGGATTGCGAGGCGTTCCGCAGGGTTTCATACGAAAAGAACGCAAATAGCTTGTTGTTCCAAATCGGTCCACCTACGCTGCCACCGAACTGATTGAAGCGGCCTTGATCACGGACTACGGGGCTGGGCTCCGCTGGACCGTTGTAGCGCTGAAACGCATTCAGCCCTGGACGGTGAAACTTAAAGAACGCACTGCCGTGAATGTCGTTAGTGCCGTTCTGCGACACTACTTCGATCTGCGCGCCACTGGTTCGGCCATTCTCCGCGCTGTAGTTATTGGCCACCACGCGAACTTCCTTTACCGACTCTTCGTTTGGGGTGATCACCGCGGAGCCGCCCCACACCGTGCTATTCACGGATAAGCCGTCGATCTGGAAGTTATTCGAGTTCTGCCGCGTGCCATTGGCGATAATAGCGGGCCCGTTTTCGACCTGAAATATTCCATCCGTAGCGCCGGGCCCGGACTTGTTTGTTCCGGGAAGCTGCGACCCTCCGCCGCCCGAGCCCAGCGCGCCATCGCCGAAAACACCCGGCGTCAAGCGCAGTAACTGATACGGATCGCGCGCGAACGAAGGCAAGTCGTGTATCTCTCGATTGGTGATCGTGCCGCCGATCATCGCCGTCTCGGTGTCGAGCGCCTCGGATGCTTCAGCAGCCACCGTCACCGACTCCGTCGTTTGTCCGACCTCTAATTGCACAGCGATGGCCTGCGACTGTTCGGCGGCTACCTGCACGTTCTCCAAAGTCTTTTTGGAAAAACCGGTCTTCTCAACAGTGAGCGAATATTTGCCGGGCGCCAAAGCGGAAATCACGAAGACTCCGGCTTCACCCGTGGTCGTCTCGCGCGTAAGCTGCGTCTCTTGACTAACGAGAGTTACATTCGCCCCCGGCACTACGCCACCATTGGCGTCGGTTACGGTACCTTGCAATCCCGCGCGGAACTGCGCATGGGCGCCAGCGGCGAGCGCCATACTCAAGAGGCAGCTCGCGACAAAACGAAACTTAGGAACGGAAAAGTGGCTCAACTTGGAAACCTCCTCAAACTTATGCCGCAGTGAAGCGGAAAAACGACCCCGATGTCTGTTGCTGCTGAGAGTGTACCGCACTTACTTGAAGCAATGCGACAATCGGCACACTTTTCAGCCTTGTGATATTCAACCCGATAGGTGATGGCTGCGTCAAGTGAGGCGAGCGCGCGATATCGAGTAGTTTTGGAAGGCGTCGTACAAGGCGTGGGCTTCCGGCCTTTCGTGAAACGGCTTGCCGACCGGCTCGGACTTTGTGGAACCGCTTACAACAACTCTCGGGGACTAGTTATCGAAGTCGACGCGCCTAGCGACGAAGCTGTCACGCGATATATCGCGGCTATTCAAGCCGAAAAACCGGCCGCAGCCCTCATTGAAGGGTGCCATCTGGAACAGATCGCGCCGGGAGCGCGCTACATTGGCTTTCGAATCGCCGAAAGCACGCCGCGCGACGACAGCTTCACCCTGATCTCGCCCGACCTCGCCACCTGCGCGCGTTGCCTTGCCGAGATCCGCGATCCCGACGACCGCCGCTATAACTACCCCTTTACGAACTGCACGGATTGCGGCCCGCGTTACTCGATCGTGCTCTCGACGCCTTACGATCGCGCGAACACCACAATGCAGCGCTTCGCCATGTGCGCGGATTGTGCCCGCGAGTACGCCGATCCCGCCGACCGCCGCTTCCATGCCGAACCGGTAGCTTGTCCAGCCTGCGGACCGCGGCTCTCGATGGAAATCGCCGAAGCCATCCACGCACTCGAACGCGGCGAGATTCTGGCCATAAAGGGCCTCGGCGGATTCCAACTCGCGTGCGACGCGTTGCGCTCGGACGCAGTGGATCAGCTACGCATCCGAAAGCGCCGAAGTCGCAAGCCATTCGCCGTGATGATGCGCGATCTCGAAACGATCGAGCGCTTCTGCGTTCTCGACGATGCGGACCGGGAACTACTCGGCTCCGCCGCAGCGCCCATCGTGCTGCTCGCGTTACAAGACGATGCACAATTTCCAAGAGGCCTCGCTCCGGGACTTCGCCAGTTAGGCGTGATGCTGCCTTACACGCCACTGCATCACCTGCTGTTGGCCGGTCCGCTGCCTTGCCTTGTCATGACGAGCGGCAATGTCAGTGAAGAGCCGATCGTAATCAACAACGACGACGCTATCGGAAAAATGGCCGCGCTCGCAGACCGTATGGTTCTGCACGATCGGGATATCTACATGCGCGTCGACGACTCAGTCGCGCGTACTTTCGAAGGGCGGCCTCGCGTGTTGCGCCGATCCCGCGGATATGCGCCATCCGCCATTCCGCTCGCCGAAGAAATGCCGGAGGTTCTAGCGGTCGGCGCCGAGTTGAAGAATACTTTCTGCTTCACTAAGGGCCGCTACGCGATCGTGAGCCAGCACATCGGCGACCTCGAAAACTACGAAACGCTCCAATTCTTCGAAGAGACGCTGCGCAACTTACAGAATACGTACCAATCGAAGCCAAAGCTGATCGCGCATGATTTACATCCCGACTACCTCGGCACCTGTTGGGCGCTCGCGCAAAACGAACCCAAGCTTGCAGTGCAGCACCATCACGCCCACATCGCCAGTTGCATGGCGGAAAA
>JAVHMZ010095009.1:0-10262 GCA_034782995.1 Amazona versicolor | reverse complement strand
CGGCAGCCTGTCCGGCCAATCCCTGCATCGAGGGTTGATGAATCATAATTCGCGAATTCGGCAAACTAAATCGCTTGCCCTTCGTACCCGCGGCTAGAAGCACAGCCGCCATCGACGCCGCTTGTCCCACGCAGATGGTGATGATGTCGGGCCGCACGAAAGACATCGTGTCGAGAATGGCAAGTCCGGCGGTAATCGAACCACCGGGTGAATTCAGGTAAATCGAAATATCGCGCTCAGGGTCTTCTGCTTCGAGAAAGAGAAGTTGAGCAATTACAAGATTGGCAACCTGATCATCGATCGGTGTGCCGAGGAAAATGATATTTTCCTTGAGAAGTCGTGAGTAGATATCGTACGCGCGCTCCCCGCGCGACGTTTGCTCCACGACCATCGGGACTAACATAGCCAAAACTGTTTCCCCTTTCTTTTGCTTTACAAATATTCGATGCTCTCGGGGGCCATTCAGACTCGCTTCGACGACCTTCGCCGGTCAGCGGATAGCTCGTCCCGCAACTCTGGTATCACGGATGTGCGCGCCAGATGGAAGATGGAACTCTTCCCCAAATAACCCATAATACGCGAGCGCAAGCGAATCCAGTTCTTGTGCATAGGGCACGCGGCTGCGTCGGAGCACTCCGGACGTCCGGCAATGCAGCGGCTGTACTCTTCCAATCCATCCACCGCCGCGACAATGTCGAGCAGTTTCAACCGGCGGCTGGAGATGTCCAGGCAGAAACCGCCCGACGGTCCTTTTGTAGAGCGAAGCAGACCTTTGCGGGCAAGCATCTGAAGGATCTTCGCCAGAAACTGCGCTGGGATCTTCTCGTCCTGAGCAATGTCCCGAACCATGGCGCACTTTCCATCGGGAACGCGCGCAAGGTGCACGCACGCGCGAATGGCGTACTCCGAAGATCGAGAGTAGATCATCGTTGCGCCTCAGTCTCGCGATTCACAGTCTCATCTTATGTGGAATCGACGCAGAATCCGGGAAAGAATCGCGAGAATGATGGCAATTTAATCTATTGAACCGGAGCTAATGGAATCTCGAAAAATACGAGTTGCCGGCCCGTCCCCACTTCCGAAATACCGCTGACATACAACGTCGAGTTGGAGCGATGTCCGGTTTGGAAGTAAAAAAATCCGCTGGCCGATTCTTCAGGGGGAATGACCTGAGCGGCGAAAGCGCGTCCTTCGATTTCCCAGTCACTGAGCGGGTTCTTTTTGTTGCGATTGACTCCCGGCAAACCTGGAATGGGCAGCGGCGCGGGATTCGCTTCCGGCCGCCGCGAGCCGGAAAGATACTTGAGTTCACCCGGCGGCGTCGCGTCAACACGCGTCCGTCCACCGGCCTCGTATTGAACAGTGAGGCGGTCGACACGAATCGGCTTCGAGGAGTGGTTGTCGATGATCACCAGGATCGGCAGCACGCCGTGATCGTAAGGATTGTGCTTCCCGAATGCGGCCTTGATCTTGTCGCCGGTTTCATAGACGTCCGCCGCAATGGTGACTCCTTCGCTGGTCAGCTTGTAGGGATAGGTTGCCGCCCGCTCGACCTTGAGCTGCTCATGCCCCTTATCACCGGCCGTCGCCGTTATACTCACGAAGAGCACCAGCACCGCGCCCGCAAAAAGCTTGCCTGAGAAATTCATTTATTTCCTGTACCGTCTCCTGCTGCTTCTTCTTACGCCCGTCGCTTTAGTTTATGCGCTCGGGCGAGTTATCCGGAACCCTGCTTATGCGAGGACGCTGCCGCAGCGGCTCGGGTTTCTTCCGCGCCTCTTGAGACAATCGGCGAGCGGATCGATTTGGATCCACGCCGTTTCTGTCGGCGAAGTTATCGCGGCGGGAACCCTGATCGCGAAACTCCAGGAAACATGCAGCGCGCCGGTGTTTCTTTCCACGACGACGCTTGCTGGTTATCGCGCCGCATGCGAACGGCTCAGCAGTGTCACAGCGGGTTGCTTTTACGCCCCGCTCGATTACGTGTTCTCCGTCCGAAGAGTGGTCCGAACGCTGCGGCCTTCTGTGGTGGTGGTTCTCGAAACGGAGATTTGGCCGAACCTGTTTCGCGAGGTGAAGCGCGCCGGCTGCGGATTGGTGATCGCCAACGGACGCATCTCCGACCGCGCATTCCCCGCATACCGGCGCTGGCGCTTCTTCTTTCGCGCGGTGCTTCGATGGCCGGACGCGATCCTCGTCCAAAGCAGCACGATGCGAGAGCGGTTCGTCGAGGCAGGCGCGTCCGCCGATCGCGTCGAAATCTCCGGCAATCTGAAGTTTGATTTTGTTTTGCCCGCGCCTGATCCGGAGTCGCCCGTGAAGCGTTGGATCGACAGCGGCAGCGGGCCAGTTCTAATCGCTGCCAGCACCACGGTCGATGACGAGACTGACGAGGCGCAGGCGGTGATTGACGCGTTTCAGCAATTGCCTGGCTGGCGGCTCATCCTCGCCCCGCGAAAGCCGGAACGCTTTGATGAAGCTGCCAAACATTTGTCCGGCATTTCGTTTTGGCGGCGCAGCGAGTCCGAACCGCACGCAAACGAGCGCGTTCTGTTGCTGGACACGATCGGCGAACTCCCGTCACTGTTTCCCTATGCCGATGTGGTCTTCATAGGCGGAACGTTTACAAGCACGGAAGGACACAACTTTGTCGAGCCAGCGCTCGCTGGTAAGCCAGTGATCGTGGGCCCGCGACTGAAAAATTTTCAGGAGGCTGCTGACGATTTCCGCGCGCATGACGCTTTTCTTTCGATTGGTGATCCTTCCGAACTTCCCCGCGCGATTCAAAATGCATTCGACGATTCGCAACTTGGCGTCCGTGCAAAGCAGCGCGCCGAAGCCAATCGCGGCGCTGTGGAGAAAACGGCAGCCGCGATTCTCAATGTCTGCGACTCCTCTTTCTACTTCAATGCGCGTCCCATCGCTATGCGTGCGTTTCTGGCGCCTTTCGCAAAGCTATGGGAGATCGGAAGCGCCTGGCGGCTCAATGACGAGTACCGCAACCAGCGCAATCTTCTGACCCCGGTTATCAGCATCGGAAACATCACCACCGGTGGCACTGGAAAAACGCCGCACGTCCTTCACCTGACGAGACGTTTCTGCGAAGCCGGTTTGGAGCCCCTGGTGTTGACACGCGGATACGGCCGCATCTCGCACCGGGAACAGCTAATCCTGCCGCGTGGAAGTAAAGCCGCGGTGTGGCATACCGGTGATGAACCGCAGATCCTGCTGCGTTCCGGATATACGGCGCTCGGAGTTGGACGCGATCGCTACCTTGTGGGCCAGGAGGCCGAAGATGTTCTCAAACCGGATGTCTTCGTGCTTGATGACGGATTCTCCCACCAGCGCGTCGCGCGCGATGTGGAGATCGTGCTCATCGACGCGCTCGATCCTTTTGGAGGCGGCGAGTTGGTGCCGTTGGGACGTTTGCGTGAACCTTTAGAGGAACTGCGGCGCGCGGATGTTTTTATCATCACTCGCTGCATGCAGGGCCGTTCCACCGCGGCGATCGAGTCCCGCCTGCGCGCTCTCAATTCACGTGCTCCGATCTTCCGGTCGCGATTCGTCCCGCGCGAATGGATCTCGGCTAAAACGGGTGTTGCCTGCTGGCCGCCGTTCAGCACGGTCGCTTTCTGCGGCCTCGCGAATCCGGAATCATTTTGGAAAAGCATCGAACAGCTCGGGATGCGACCGCATGCGCGGCTCGCCTTTGACGACCATCACCAATACGCTCCTCGTGAGCTGCAGCGTTTGGTGAGTTATGCGGATTCCATCCGCACTGGCGCCTTGCTCACCACCGAAAAAGACGTGGTCAATTTTCCCGAAGATGCGGAATCGATCTTTGCCGATCTTCCGGTTTTCTGGCTGCGTTTCGAAATCGAGATCGAGAATGAATCCGATTTCCTGAAGCTGGTCAATCCGGCCGATATTCGAGCGCGACAAGCGTCAAATCGTCGGCTTGGTCCTGGCCACCGGTAAAATTTTCTACTGCGTCGAGGATCGCCTGATGAAGCAAATGACACGGGCGGTCACCGTGCGAACGGATGATCTCGGAAATCCTCGCGCGGCCAAAGAACGTTCCTTCGGAATTGCGAGCTTCCGAAACGCCGTCGCTGAAGATTACGATGCGGTCGCCCGGCTGCAGTTCGCTGCGTCTCAACGCGAACACCGCTTCCGGCAGCATACCCACCGGCGGCGCGGTCGCTTCGAGCGCCTCCGGAACATCGTTCAACGGAACCAAAATCGGCGCGGGATGTCCGGCATTGATGTAATGAAGCTCGCCGCGATTGTTGATCAACCCACAAAAGGTGGTGGCGTATTTTTCGCCGCCCGTGCGATCGAGAAAGAACGTGTTCAGCCGTGCGAGCGTGTGCCGCAAGGAATCGGGGTTGTCGTCGGTAGCCAGAAACGCGCCCTGCAACAACGAAGCGCCGAGCGCCGAACTGACGCCTTTGCCTGCAACATCGGCAACAACAAACGCGCGACAGTTCTCGTTCGGTTGAAGCAGGTCGTAATAATCGCCGCCGACCTGCCTCGACGGCCGGGTGTAGCCCGAAGCGCGCAACCATCCGGTTTCAGGAAGAGCGCCTGGAAGCAGGCTCTGCTGGATTCCGCGTGCGATCGCGAGTTCTTCTTCCAGATGCCGCCGTGCGCGCTCTTCTTCGAGCAGCCGCGCGTTTTCGAGCACCGTCGACGCTTCGATTCCGAGGGTTTCCAGCAGCTCGCGATTACCGGCGGCCATGTCGCGCGGCTCGGATCGCGAGTCCATGTAAAGGACACCGGCGGTCTCACCAGGCGTGACCGGTTCCGTAGGCGATGCGCTCATCTTCACGCGCACAAGCGGAATGCAGACGACGCTGCTCAGCTCGAGTGCGAAGGCGCTCGACGACCCCTCGTTCGCGAGAGGATCAAACTGCATTGAGAACATGCTTGAGCGTTCATCGAGAGCCTTGCGAATCAGATTCCCCGGCACTTTGAGATCGGATTCGGAAAGACTACCTTCGCGGCTGCGCGCGCATCGAACGGCGAGGCTGCCGTCGTCCGCTTTCAAAAGTAGGAACCCGCGCTCGGCTCGCGTGATCACCAAAGCTGCATCAATAACTGCGGCCAGCACGCTATCAACAGAAAACGCATTCTGGATCGCGCGGCTGACTTCGAGAACCGCGCGGAGGCGATGAAGATTTCCGCCCTGTCCGGCGTGGCTGCCCAGGTCTGTCTCGGACAGGTGTTCGGCAATCTCCGTTACCCGGCTGCCTGGGCGCTCGAACCGAAGTGAAAACGAATCCGCGAAACCGAACTCGACGCGGTCGCCATCCTTCAACGCGCGCTGATCGATGCGCTCGCCGTTGACGAAAACGCCGTGGCGGCTATGGAGGTCTTCCAAAACAAAATCGCCGGCAACAATCGAGAGCTCCGCGTGATGGCGTGAAGCGCGCGCATCGCGAAGAACGAGTTGATTGCTAGAGTGGCGGCCGAGACGAAACGGAAACTCGTGGATCTCCTGACGAGTCTGCGCGCCCTCGGGATCGAAGATGAGAAAAGCCGGTGCTTTTGAGATTTCCATCGCGTGCGTGAGCGCCGCTATCAGCTTACTTCGCGCGCGCCTCTATGATGGGAAGAGTGGCCGGGGTTTACGTTTCGTATCCGTTTTGCGCGCAGAAATGCACCTATTGCAATTTTGCATCGGGTGTATTGCCGCGTGCGCTCGAAGAACAGTATCCGGCTGCGCTCCTTCGCGAGATTGCGGCGGCGGAGTTCTCCTGGGTGCCCGAAAGGGTGTACTTCGGTGGCGGAACGCCGAGCTCGATGGACGTGGGTGTTCTCGCTTCATTGCTTGCGGCGATTCCTGGACGGCCTTGGCGTGAGGCGACGATCGAGGCTGCACCAGGCACGATCACGCGGGAGCGCGTGGCGTGTTGGGCGCGGATTGGGGTCAATCGGGTCAGCCTTGGCGTGCAGTCGTTCGTGGGGCGCGAACTCGCTCGCACGGGCCGTCGGCATACTGCGGAAGTCGTTGCTGCGGATGTGGGCATACTGCGCGATGCGGGGATCGGCAACATCAATCTCGACTTGATCGCTGGCTTACCGGGGCAAACGGCACACACGTGGAGGGAGTCGCTCGACTGGATCGACCATTTGGCGCCGCCGCACGTTTCCGTCTACATGCTAGAGGTGGATGAAGACAGCCGGCTCGGGAAAGAGATGCTGCTGGGTGGTGTCCGTTACGGTGCGGGCGATGCGCCGGACGACTCACAAACCGCGGAGATGTACGAAGAAGCCGTCGAGCGCCTGACGGCAATTGGCATTGCGCGCTACGAGATCTCGAATTTCGCCCAACCCGGTTTCGAATCGCTGCACAACCTGAAGTATTGGCGGCGCGAACCGTACCTCGGCTTCGGCGCGGACGCGCATTCTTGCAATCGCGGCCTGCGCTGGCAAAACGTCACTGAGGCCGATGATTACATCCGGCTAAGCCCTGATGTGCGCGTTGAGGAAACTCCGGCGCAGCACCAGGAAGAAAAGTTTTTTGTTGGCTTGAGGCTGCTTGAAGGAATCGAAACCGACGCTCATGATCTCGCTCTGCATGGACCAGCGATCGAACGCTTTGTGACCGGCGGTCTGCTCGAGCGCAAAGGCTCGCGGCTGCGGCTTACCGCGCGAGGCGTGATGGTTTCGAACGAAGTCTTCTCGGAGTTCCTCCCCGCATGATCGATCTCCGCAGCGATACCGTGACGCGCCCGACGGCACGGATGCGGCAGGCGATGGCCGAAGCCGAAGTCGGCGACGACGTTTACCGCGAAGACCGCACCGTCAATCGTTTGGAGCAGCGCGCGGCCGAGATCGCCGGCAAGGAAGCCGCGCTATTCGTGCCCACTGGAACGATGGGCAACACGATCGCGATCAAGCTGCATACCGAACACGGTCAGGAAGTGATTTGCGATGCACGTGCACACCTGCTTGACTGGGAGCTGTCCATGGCCGCGTGGTTTTCCGGATGCCTGATTCGCTCCGTCTCCGCGCCGGATGGATTGCCGCGCTGGGAACACTTCCGCGCAGCGCTGCGCGCTTTCGGTCCAAACAACGCTCCGACCGCGTGCTTGGAGATCGAGAACACGCACAACATGCTCGGCGGCCTGGTTTACCCGCTATCGGACATCGAGGAGATCTGCGGCGAAGCCCACGCTCGCGGACTGAAAGTGCACATGGATGGTGCACGTGTGTTCAACGCGGCGGAAGCAGTGGGCGCTTCGGTCGCGCGCATCGTTCGCGATGTGGACACTGTGATGTTCTGTTTGTCGAAGGCTCTTGGCGCCCCGGTGGGCTCCATGCTTGCAGGAACTGCGACAGCCATGGCGCGTGCGCGGCTTCACCGCAAACGCTTGGGCGGCGGGATGCGGCAAGCCGGCGTGCTTGCGGCCGCCGGATTGATCGCGCTCGAAGAGCATCCCGCGAAGCTGCGCGCGGATCACGCCAACGCCCGTGAGTTCGCCGAGGCCATCGCTTCCATACCCGGCATCGCGTTAAACCCCTCCGCAGTCGAAACCAACATCGTGATCTTCGACATCACCCACATAGGTCAAACGCCGGAGTCCCTTTCGGAAACCCTAAAAGCGCGCGGAGTTCTGCTGAACGGAATTAACGACCGGGAGATGCGCGCGGTCACGCACTACGATGTATCAGCTGACGATTGCCGCGCAGCCGCTGAAATCCTCCGCGATGCTATTGCTGCTTCGAACTCATCATCGCGTCGCGCCTCGCTTTGAACTCATTTCCCGGCTTCCACTCCGGATAAGTTGAGCCGTTCGCGATCGCCAGCCCGACATCGAAAAGCAGCTGCATGTCTTCGGTTTCACCGGAGAGGTCCCAGCCGGGCTTTGGCTCGTCGGTAACCTTGTGGTAATCGTTTGTGGTGTACTCGTCGTGCTTTTGTTGTCCGAAGCCGGCGGGTTTGCCGATGAAGTCTGTGCCGGGGTGTATGTCGAGCGCGGGCACGCCTTCTTTTGCGAACTCAAAGTGATCCGAACGATAGAAGCCGCCGCGTTCGGGAATCGGATCTGGATTGAGCGTGCGTCCGCCCTGCTGGTCCGCGACCTTTCGCGAAACATCGTCCAGAGTCGAGTTGCCGAGACCCACAACGACCAGATCCCGGGTCTTGCCCCACATGTTCATCGAATCCATATTTAGGTCCGCGAGTGTCTTGCGGAGCGGGTAAAGCGGATTTACCGCATAGTATTTCGATCCGAGCAGGCCTTTCTCTTCCGCAGTTACTGAAAGAAAAAGAATGGATCGCTTGGGCGCGGGTTGGAGCTTACCGAAAGCGCGCGCAAGTTCCAGTAAGCCGGCGCAGCCCGAAGCGTTGTCCACTGCTCCGTTATAGATCTGGTCACCGGTGAGCGCTGGGTCCTTTCCCAAGTGATCCCAGTGCGCGGTGTAGATGATGTACTCATCGCGCAGCTTAGGGTCGCTACCCTCTACTTTTGCGACGACGTTCTTTGATCGCACCTCGCGGAACTTAGTCTGGATGTCGAACGACCACTTCGCGTTCAAAGCTACCGGATGAAAGTCCTTGGACGTTGCCTGCTTCTTCAATTCCGTCAGATTCTGGCCCGCCGCCGCGAAAATCTTTTCCGCAGTCGGGTAATTGATCCAGGACCGGACCGGCACCTGCGACGCGTTTCCATCGGGCGTCTGGATATCGAAGTTCTCGTGCGTATTGCTGCCAACGACTACTTCGAATGGATAACCGGCGGGCCCAGTTTCGTGAATGATGACAGCCGCCGCAGCGCCTAACTGCGAAGCAATCTCGTATTTGTAGGTCCAGCGGCCATAATAAGTCATGGCCTTCCCCTTGAACATATTGGGATCGAGCTTGGACGAATCGTTCGGATCGGGGACCGCCGGATCGTTGACTAACATGACGATTGTCTTTCCCTTGACATCGACCCCTTTGTAATCGTCCCAACCGTACTCCGGAGCAATTACGCCATAGCCGACAAACACCACATCGGAGTTATCGACCTTCACTTCCGGTTGCGGCCGAATCGTCCAAGCGACATAATCTTTCTTCGATTCGAGATTGATCGGAATGCCTCCGGCAGTAACGCGGGAAACCGGAGTAGATGTAATCCCGAACAAAGGCACTTCCTGGATGTAGGTGCCGTTTGGATTACCGGGCTTCAGGCCGAAGCTCTTGAACTGTTTGATCAGGTAGTCGACCGTGAGTTCTTCGCCTCTCGTCGACGGAGCGCGTCCTTCAAACTCATCGGAAGCGAGAACCTTGATGTGAGTTAGCAGCCGGTCCGGAGTGATTCCATTCTTCGCGGCTGTGGGGTCGAGAGCAAAAGCGAAAGCGGCAGCAGTAAGCGCCACCGGTAAGACGCGCAGCATATGCAAGCAGTGTAATAGACCGTTATTGCAGAATGCCGCGAGACTCATTGATACGAAGATTTTGATTTGCGTTGATGTTGGCAAAGTGCTGCTTCGTTCCGCTCGGCCAGTCAATGTCGATGTCCTTCACCACCGGGTCTTGGGCGAGTCCGAAGGTGAGCGCCAGATCGCTTTGCGAACAATAGCTGCCACCGCTCCGCACCATATTCCACTGCTTGCCGCTCGCGCTTTCAATATGTACAACAGCGCCAAGAGCGCTCCGGTTGGACTTCGTGCCCTGAAGCCGAAGCCCGATCCACTTGTTGCGATTTCCGCCGTCATTGCGGAGCAGGATCGCGGGTCCGCCGTTTGTGGTGAATAGAACATCGAGGTCGCCGTCCTGATCGATATCCGCATAGGCGACGCCGCGCGCTACGATGGGGCGGCTAAAGTCGTGGCCCACGGAGTTACTGGCATTCTCGAACTTCTTCCCAGCCATGTTCCGGAAAAGCAGCGGCGGTTCTTTGTATTGAACTCTCGGTTGAACGCGTCCGATGTCTGTCTCGGTGTGACCGTTGGCGGCCAGAATATCGGGGTAGCCATCCAGGTCATAGTCAAAGAAGAATGCGCCCCCTGAAGCAACATGCAACACGCGGTATAACAGCGTGGAGGACGTTTCTGAAGCATAAATGCCATCTTCGGAGAATTCAAACAATGGCAGCAGCCATGTATTCAAGCCCGCGCTCATAGTTCCCCGTTGCGGTCAGGCACCTCAATAGACGGGTCTCACGTCAATGGATTCAGGGCAAGCTGACCCTGGTCCAATCTCAGCACTGGAGCCGACCTCCCTGAAGGTGGGTGTCCAGTGTGCTGCCATTACAGGCCCTGACGCGCTG
>JAVHMZ010094908.1:0-10264 GCA_034782995.1 Amazona versicolor | reverse complement strand
GAACGCCTGGCATTTTCCACCATGGTCTTTCCATCAGGAATCCAACCGTCCAGATGAGCCGTGTAGATTAAAGAGCCGAGCGATCCACCCGATACCGAACTGATCACCGTGAGCGCATTGCGAAATGCCGGCTCGCTTCCCTCCAGCTCCGTCAGCACTTGAACAGTCCATGCAGCGGCTTGTATTCCGCCGCCGGGTGTTGCCACGAAGATGAGAGCCGGGTACTTGGTGGGCGTCATCGTGGAGAGTTTCTCCTGCAACGTCTCTGCCGCTGTCAAGCCCTCGTTGCGGTGACCGGACAGAGTTTCGACACGGAAGAAATGATCTGACTGCGGCGTAAAGTATCCGGTGATCGTCTCGGTGTATGGCGGTCCGGGTGCGCAGTCCGTCCGCAATCTTTGGTACGGGCTTACCTTGGAACAGGTCCTGGCTCACTGCGGATATGTCATCTGGCAATTGGATAATCGCGGCTCGCGAGGACGTGGCCTGGCGTTCGAAGCGCCGCTCTACCGCCACCTCGGTCATCAGGAACTGGCTGACCAGCGTCTCGGCATCACGCATTTGCTCAGCATGGGGTTCGCCGATCCGAACCGGATCGGTATTTTCGGTTTCAGTTACGGCGGATACATGACCTTGCGCGCTTTATTGTTTGCTCCCGATGTGTTCAAGGTCGGTGTGGCCGGCGCGCCCGTAACAGATTGGCATAACTATGACACGATTTACACCGAACGGTACATGGGATTGCCCGAGCAAAACGCGAAGGCTTACGACGCAAGCGCCAACCTTCCATTTGCCGACAAGCTGACCGGCAAACTGCTAATTGTTCACAACATGGAAGACGATAACGTGCTCTTTCAAAACACGATGCAGATGGCGACGGCGCTCGAACGGGTCGGCCGGCCGTTCTTCATGCAGATCTATCCGCAAAAGACACATGGAATCGGCGGCCCGATGAAGAAGTCGTTCTATCAGGAGATGACCCATTTCTTCGACGCATATCTGAAACGCGCCGAGTAGCGGGGAACAAGTCGACTGTCCGGTTCTTAAGTCCCGGGTTCGGACTCGTCCAGATACTTCACCAGCATCACGGCGTTGCCGTGCTGATTGTAGAGAAGTTCGTCGGCCACCTTTTTCGCAAGCATAATGCCAAACCCGCCGGGCCGCAGGCCCATTTGCGTGCGCAATTCGGTATGACGCAAGGGATCGTCAGGCGGATTGTTCACTGCCGCGTGCTCAACACTGCCGACAGAGAAACCTTCGCCGTCATCGCGCACCAGAATAAGAAGCATGCGCTCACCGCGGATTAGCAAAACATCGATGCAACGCTGCGGGTCCAGCCGGCAGCCATGCTCCATCGCATTTCCGAGCAGTTCGTCGGTCGCCAGCAGGAGCCCCTCCGTCAGGTCGGCGGACAACCCACCGAGGTGAGGCCGTAAACATCTCGCGATTTCTTCTTTCGATTCGAGCGTTGGCGAGACAACCAGGTAAATCCATCCGGGTCGATTCGAAATGACCTGGACGTGCTTTGGCTCGCTCCGTCTGTTCGCCGCACTCACCTTCCGCTATCTTCTCACCCAATTACGTGGCGGGCGGCTAAAGAAATTCTGGAAAAAAGCACTTCCAAACTCCCTGGAAAGCACGCCGGCAAGCCCGGACCCCAGCACTTCCTCGAAAATGCTACTTTCAGGTAGGATTGTGGTGCATGAGGTTTCTCGCCCGTCTGCCTGTGATTGCGCTTACATCGGTGTTGGCCTTCGCCTCCAAGAAAGTAGTTTCACCCACCACCAGCGCTGGTAACGAGCAGGTCGATATCGTCGCGACCATTGTGCTTGACCAGGAGGAGGTCACGCATAAAATCGGTGCAGATGCCGGCAAGGGCATCGTTCTGCTCCAGGTGCGCGTTACTCCCAAAACAGATCAAGCGGTGCAGGTCAGCCCGGACGACTTCATCCTGCTTGCGCATGACGACGGCGAACGATCGAAACCGTTCGCGCCCGAAGAACTGGCTGGTCAAGGGACGATGGTCGTCTCTACGACGAGTGCCAAATCCGCTAAGACGGGATCGTCCTTTGGCTTAGGTGGGTTGATGGTGGGTGGCGGAGGAGGAAACGCCTCCCCCGGCAATCCCACGCCCAAGGCCGTTCAAACGAAGATGAACGAGAAGAGCAAAGGGAACGATCAACTGCTCCATGCCCTAAGAGCGAAGCAGCTTCCGACCGAGGACGCAAAGGATGAAGTAAACGGTTATCTGTACTTCCCGCTCGATGGCAAGCACAAGCTAAAGAATCTGGCGGTGCTCTATCGGGGTCCAGCAGGCAAGCTGGACCTCGAATTTGAGCATTAGCCGGCGCGGCGGGTTACTTACTGCTGGATTCGCTGATTGACTCGACCTTGATCGCGTCTCCTTCCATGGTGCCGTTTACGGTCACCATCTTGCCCGCGTACTCCTTGGCTTTGTCCTTGGAAGCGTCGTCGAATTTCATCACTTTCCCATCACTGACAAGTACCGGATCGGAGCCACCCTTGAGGCATTTGTCAACGCATTTGCTGTTCGCATCACTCACCGCTGCGTGTGCCGCGCCGCAATGCGAGTCGGAAATGTAGCCCGTCATCTGCTCTGCCGAAGCCGCAAAGGAAAAGGCGGCAAACGCCAGGAAACAGCCGAAAGTCAGTTTTTTCATGTGATCAACCCTCCTAGATTAAATACGAGACTCATTCTATAGCAGATTGAATGAGCGCTGCTGCAGCCGCTTACACTTCCAGGATCACCGGCATAATGAGCGGCCGGCGTTGTGTCTCGCGGTTCAAAAAACGCTTCAAATCGGTGCGAATTTTTTCTTGCATAACGCCCCAATCGCCCCGCTACTCGGCTGTCGAGCTTTCAAGGGTGCGCGCCACCACATTGCGTGCATTCTGCAGAATGGCTGAGTTGTCGCCGCCTACGAAGCCGCGGCTTACGATTTCGGGCAGCCCTTCGCTCTTTCCCGTGTTCTTATTGATCGCAATGATCGGCAGCACAAAACCGTCTTCGGAAAGATGCCGCCGGTCGCGAATGATGATATCCTCCACCACGTCGTCCAGCGAGCCCGAGTCGATGCAAACCCGTCCGACGGCGATCTTTTCGCCCCGGCGCGCACCCAGATGGTCGATCTCGAGTGTTTCGCCCGATTCGAGCACGAAGGTCTCCTCGAGACCAACGGATCGTAGATGCTGCGCAAGTGTCGCGTGCCGTGAAAGCTGACGGTACTCGCCATGTATCGGCACAAAGTAACGCGGCCGCGCCAGATTTAGAATCAGCTTCAGCTCTTCTTCGCTCGCGTGCCCGGAAACATGCACTGGTGGCTTCATCGTGCCGTAAACCAGGTCCGCCCCGCGCCGCGCGATGTGATTCATCATGCGGAAAATCGCTTTCTCGTTTCCTGGAATAATTCGGGCGCTTAAGGCAACCGTGTCGCCTTGCTCCAGCGAGAGGTGACGATGATTGTCCACCGCCACGCGCGAAAGCGCCGACATCGGCTCGCCCTGGGTGCCCGATATAATCACCGCTACCTTGTTGGGCGGCGTCGACATGATGTCCTGCGGCCGCAACAAGATTGAATCGGGAATCGAGAGCAATCCCAGATTGTGAGCGATCTCGGTGACGTTCAGCATGCTTCGGCCCAGCACGGCTACCTTGCGTCCGTACTCTGATGCGAGGTCAAGGATCTGCTGCAGGCGCGGAATCGAACTGCTGAAACAGGAAACGATCAGTCGTCGCTCGCTGCGAACAAACAAGTCCTCGAGCCTCGGCCGAACCGCGCGTTCGCTTTCCGTGTAGCCGGGCCGGTCGACATTGGTCGAATCGGACATCAATAACAACACGCCCCGCTTGCCGTAATCGGCAAGCGTATGCAGATCGAACAGCTCGTTGTCGGTCGGCGTCGGATCTACCTTGAAGTCTCCCGTGTGGATCACAACTCCGAGCGGTGTCGTGATGGCCAGCGCGACTGCACTCAAGATCGAATGCGTCACATGGATGAATTCAATCTCGAATGGCCCAAGCGTGATTCTGTCGCCCGGCTTCACAACGTGAATCGCCGTCTGCGCGAGCATGTCGTGCTCTTCGAGCCGCCGTTCGACCAGCGCCAACGTAAGTTCCGTGCCATATACCGGCAGGTTCAGTTGGGACAGGAGGAACGGTACTCCGCCGATATGGTCCTCGTGCCCATGCGTCAAAACCAGGCCGCGAACCATGGCGGCATGCTGCTCCAGATAACCGAAGTCGGGCGTAACAATATCCACGCCAAGCAGCTCCGATTCAGGAAACATCATTCCCGCATCGATCACGATAATGTCATCTCCATAGCGCAGCGCCATGGAGTTCATGCCGAATTCACCGAGCCCGCCGATCGGGATCACTTCCAGCTTACGGTCAGGCATAACTCAATGAGAGACTCAAGGGTAACATGCACTTCCATGAGCTCCAGCGTGTCGTCGTGTTCTAGACGAAAAGCTGGTAAGATTCTGAGCCGGTTATGGATTCGCAGCTCCGAGTCGTCTTCAAGGATCGGTCGGACGCAGGTACAAAGCTTGCGGCTGCTGTGCTCCAAACCGCTCCAGCTCCCGACTCCCTCGTCCTCGCGCTGCCGCGTGGTGGCGTCCCTGTCGCGTCTGAAGTGGCCTTATCTTTACATGCCGAACTCGACATTTTTTCGGTACGTAAATTGGGGTTGCCTGACCAGGAGGAATTGGCTGTGGGCGCGATTGCCAGTGGCGGCATCCGAGTCTTGAACGAGCCGCTTATCCGAAGTCTCCGTCTTGCCCCGGAGCTGATCGATGCTATCGCTCTCTACGAGCAGAAGGAGTTAAACCGCCGCGAAGCGATCTATCGGGAAGGCCGGCCGGCTCTACCGGTGCGCGGGCGCAATCTGGTGCTTGTTGATGATGGATTGGCCACCGGCTCCACCATGAAAGCGGCGATTCGAGCGCTCAGGCTGCACGAACCTCGTCAGATTACGGCCGCTGTTCCGGTAGCGGCTCCTCAGACCTGCCACGAACTCGCTGCCGAAACAGACAAGCTCGTGTGCCTGATCACGCCCGAGTCGTTCTACGCCGTCGGGAACTGGTATGAGAGATTCCCGCAAGTGACCGACGCCGAAGTAAAGCGATTGCTTGCCGCGGCGCAGACTCGGGTCTCGTTGCGCAACGCTTAAAGGGGCTAAGCGGGCGCTACAGTCTGATCCTAAGTGGTGCCGAGAGTTGAAACGTGAGGACCGTCTCAGGCTTAACCTTCACCTCTGCCCCGTGCGTCAAGGCCTGGTAACCAACACCCGCACCGCCGCCTGCTCCAGCTCCGATTGCTGCTCCTTTGCCACCGCCCGCCAAACCGCCGATGATGGCGCCAGCCGCCGCACCGATGCCCGTTCGAACCGCAGTCTGTTTGCCACGGCTCTTTCCGGTTTCCTCATAGACACTGCTCGAAACGCGATAGCTCACGCCTCGCACCCTTACCCTCGCCACTCTCAATTCCAGCGAACTGCTGCCCTTGATGCGGCCCGCATTCTGCGCATTCGTCAGCAGCACGGTAACAGGCGAGCCGGCAGGCGCCACCACGCGATTGCCGCTGGTCAGCGGACTGTCGAGAGTCGCTTTGAAAGTCTGCCCCGGCGAGTTCTTCTTAGAGTCGATCTCATCAATCGTGCGAATTTGAAGCCGTTCCCCTGTTTGAATGGTGCGGTACACTGCCGCGGGCTTCGGCACCGGCGCTGTTTCCTGTCCGCGCGCATAGATCCCCGAAGCCAGCATGAAAGCAAGGCAGCTATTTCGGAGAGCTTTGGCTCTTCTCTCACTCATTTCGCACCTGACTTGAATCATTATGGATTCCCCTGCGTACTGAAGTGTATCCCAGGCTGATCGCCACGCGCCGTACCGCCGCCACGTTGGCTAGAAGTCGAAGTAGTTGTTCCGGACAGACCTCCCGCCGGTGTTCCTGCGCGGCAAGTTTACACTGGAGAATCCGGCCCGTCACTGAATCCGCATGTCTCCTCGCAAAACCGATGCCGCCGAGCCGGCCAGCTCATCCACTCCCGTGCGCAGCATGACCGGTTTTGCCAACGCGCGCCGCCATATCGCCGATGGAGAGATTACTGTTAGCTTGCGCAGCGTCAACCATCGCACCCTTGATCTGCATTTCCATAGCGCCCACGAGTTCGCAACATCGGAAAACGAATTGCGAGAGCTGTTGAAACGAAATCTGCATCGCGGCCACGTGGAGGTCAGGCTGGCGGTCCGGCGCGGAGCAAACGACGGTGCAGCAGTGATTGATCGCGCCACGCTCGAAAGTTATCTGAAAGCCTTCCGGGAATTAGCTGTCGAACTGGAACTCAATTACGAACCGGATCTACACGCGCTACTCGGCTTGCGAGGAGTCATCGCAGACTCGGCAGCCGCGCCTGCGGAATTACCCGACGATCTGAAAAGAGACCTCCTCGCAACAGCCGCGGATTGCGTGCTGTCGCTCAACGAGCATCGCGAGCGGGAGGGAGCGCAGCTGCGCGCCGAGATGCTAAATCAGGCCCGCCTCATCGCGGAAGGTGCGGCCGAGATTCGTGCCATCCGTCAGGAAGCGCTGCCGCACTTTTTGACTCGCCTCAATGAAAAATTACGGGAACTTCTCGGCAACTCGGGCATCGCCGAAGCACGGCTGGCTGAAGAAGCAGCTCTGCTTGCGGACCGTTCCGATATCGATGAGGAGTTGGTCAGACTCGACGTGCATACCGTCGAGCTCGAAAGCCTCCTGCGCACGGGCGGAGAGGTGGGCAAGCGGCTGGATTTCCTGTTGCAGGAGATGAACCGCGAGGCTAACACGCTGCTCGCCAAGAGCGCCGGTGCGGGCGCGCCCGGTCTGCGCATCACCACCATCGGGCTGACCATCAAGGCTAGTATCGAAAGAATACGGGAGCAGGCGCTCAATCTTGAATAAACGATCGCGTCTAGCGCTACTTGAAGAGAGCGAGGCCGACCTCAGTTCCGAGAGAATGACTACCGTCTTCATTATTTCGGCGCCTTCCGGATCAGGTAAATCGACGCTTGTCACGCGCCTCCTGGCAAGAGATCCCCGGTTGCGGTTCTCCGTTTCCTACACCACGCGGCGCCCGCGCGGCAACGAGAAGCCCGGCGAGAGCTATGTCTTCATCACGCCCGAGGAGTTCCGGATGCGCGTCGAAAATGACGAGTTTCTGGAGCACGCCGAGGTGTTTGGCAATTTTTACGGCACCCATCGTGAGTTGCTCGAGCAGGCGCGCGCCGAAGGCAAGGATCTGATACTCGACATCGACGTCAATGGTGCGAGACAATTGAAGCAGCGGATTCCGGAGGCTGTGACCATCTTCATCCTGCCGCCGTCCCGTGACATACTGGAACAGCGGCTCCGCTCCCGTTCAGAGGATTCAGAAGCGGTGATCCAGCGGCGGCTCAAAGATGCCGCCGAAGAGCTGAGAAACTATAAACAGTACGATTACGTCCTGGTGAACCATCAGGTGGAAGAGTCGACAGTCACGCTCGCTGCCATCGTGTTAGCCGAGCGCATTCGACGGAGCCGGATGGAGGAACAGATCCGGCCGATTCTGAAGAGCTTTGATGAAAGGCCGCCTTCGTTGTTTCGCTAGAGAATTTTTGGAGAACAGTATGGCAGACAGACCAAGACCGAACGCGATGCACAGTATTCCCGAAGACGAGAACGCGAGTACCTACCGCTTCATCATCGTGGCGGCAAAGCGCGCGCGGCAACTGCAAAACGGACAGCGGAGCGTGTTGCCCGGCGCCAACAAGAAGCCGACCACTTTGGCGATGGAAGAGACACGCCGAGGGCTCGTGCCGTTTACCGATCTCACCCGCGAAGCAGAGCAGTCCCCAGTCGAATAGAAGCGCGCTATGCGTGTGATCTTGGGAGTTGGCGGTGGCATTGCCGCCTACAAGGCCGCGGAGCTAGTACGCGAACTGCAGCGCCGGGGCCACGAGGTCCAGGTGGTGATGACTCGGGCAGCGAGCGAGTTCATACAGCCTCTCACCTTCGCCAGCTTGACCGGCCAGAAGGTGATCACAGACTTGTTCGCCGCCGAGAGCCCCGGCGAGACCCTTTCGAGCGCAATCGAGCACATCGCTCTTGCGCAGAATCACGACGCACTCATCGTAGCGCCGGCCACTGCCGACCTGTTGGCCAAGTTTGCGCTTGGCTTAGCCGACGATTTCCTGACTACGCTGCAGCTGGCGTTCACCGGCCCGGTGATGCTCGCCCCCGCCATGAACACGGCCATGTGGGAGCATCCGGCAACCAAACAAAACCTGGAAGTGCTCCGCGCCCGTGGCTGCTTCCTCATCGATCCCGAAGACGGCTGGCTCGCGTGCGGCACTGTCGGAGCGGGACGATTACCCGATCCCGCGCGAATTGCGGCTGAGTTCGAGTCAGTTACGCAGCGCAAGCAGGATCTGACCGGCGAACGGATCTTGATCACCGCCGGGCCAACCCAGGAATCGCTCGACCCGATCCGTTTCATCAGCAATCGGTCGAGCGGAAAGATGGGCTACGCCATCGCGGAATCGGCGGCGCGTCGCGGAGCGGAAGTGACGCTGGTGTCAGGTCCCGTCAATTTGCCGGCTCCCACTAGCGTGACAGTTATTCCCGCGCGAACCGCGCAGGAGATGCGCCTTGCGGTGCTTGCAAATCTGGAGCGCGCCACCATCATTATCAAAAGCGCCGCTGTGGCCGATTATTTCCTGGCGGACGTGCCGAAGCAGAAATTGAAGAAAACTGCAGCGCGGCTCTCGCTCGAGCTCGACCCGACGCCCGATATTCTGGCCGAAGTCGGACAGAAGAAGGGTGATCGGCTGCTCATCGGCTTTGCCGCCGAAACCGAGAACCTGCTGAGCGAGGCCCGCCGCAAGATGACAGCCAAAAATTGCGACATGCTGGTTGCCAATTTGGTGAACCGCGACGGGCTCGGCTTCGAGTCCGACCGGAACGAAGTAGATATCATCACGCGGGTCGGACCAACCGTGCATGCTGGACCGGCGGAGAAACGCGTGATTGCCGAAGGCATCCTCGATCAGGTAGCCATCCTCCGTCTTTCGCGCAGTACGGCCGAAGCGGCGGTATGAGTTCCGGCGGCTGATGACGCGCGCGCAGATCCGCAGCTACCTCGAGCTTTATCGCGACCTGGGCATTGAATCCATCTACCTGGAGCGTCTTCCCCAGACGCTGGAGCGTCTTCCCCAGACGAAGCAGCCGCAGCCAGTGGAAACGCCATCCTCTACGCTTCCCCCACTCGAGCCGGCCGGAGATTCGCTGGACCAGATCCGGCTCGATATCGGAGATTGCAAACGTTGCCGCCTGTGTGAGGCTCGCCATTCGATTGTCTTCGGATCGGGCAATGAGCAGGCGCGGGTGCTGTTTGTAGGCGAAGAGCCGGGTGCCGATGAAGACGAACAGGGGCTGCCTTTCGTAGGCCGCGCCGGGCAACTGCTCACGCAGATGATCGACAACACGGCGGCCCGCGAAGGCATTCCCGTGAGCCGGGCCGATGTCTACATCTGCAATGTTGTGAAATGCCGTCCGCCGGAGAATCGTACCCCGCTGCCCGATGAAATGCAGACCTGCGGACAATTTCTCTATCGCCAGATCATGGCCCTTCGGCCCAAGGCGATCTGCGCGCTGGGCTCCACTGCCATGAAAGCGCTACTCGACACCAAAGAAGGAATCACGCGGCAACGCGGCAAATGGCACAAGTGGCGGGAGATACCTGTCATGATCACCTATCATCCGTCTTATCTGCTGCGTCAATACAATCAGCAGGCGCGGCGCGAGGCCTGGGAAGATTTGAAAACGTTGTTTCACTTTGTCTATGACTGATACTGCCGGCGGGGCGAGCTGGTTTCGATCGCGGCGCGGTTCCGGATTGAGCGTTGTCGAGCGTGCCTGAAGGATTGTTTATCTCGTTTGAGGGCACCGAGGGCAGCGGTAAATCGACGCAGGTGCGGCTGCTCGTCGAACGTTTGCGCCGCCGGGGCTTAGTAGTGCAGGAGAACCAGGAACCGGGCGCAACCGTAATCGGCAAACAGGTAAGGCGGATCCTGCTCGACGCTGGCAACACCGAGATGACGCCTATGACCGAGCTGCTGCTCATGTTTGCTTCACGGGCGCAAGCTGCGGCCGAGATTATCCGGCCAGCATTAGCGCGTGGGGAGATTGTCGTCAGCGACCGCTTTACGGATTCCACACTGGCTTACC
>JAVHMZ010094804.1:0-10273 GCA_034782995.1 Amazona versicolor | reverse complement strand
TCAGTCTCGCCCGGAGCATCCTGGCGGAGGAGGGGCGGGATCTGCCTGCCGCCGCGGCGGGATTAGCGCAGGCGCCGTACGCTCTATGGGATTCCATCGCAACTCAAACGAAGAACCATCCAGCTCTTGCCATTTCCTCTGCGCGTGTAACAGGCAATCCAGGTAGCACAGCGCAGTTCCGTTTAACTCTGACTAACGAAGAGACGTATCTGGTGTCTTGCCGCCTTTTGGTTTCGGATTTTGTGTCCGATTCAGGAAATCGCATTCCGTCAAGCGCTGCTGGCTTCGGCGCTGAAACTCTTTCCATTGCTTCGGCGAGCGCTCTCACTGTAACTTGCCGGGTTCAAATTCCAAACGACGCGCTAAAAGGCAGCTATTACGCCGTCTTAATTCCCGCCCCTGCGATTTCCGAGCCCGTTGTCTTAATTATTGACGTTGGTGACGCCAATGCATAACTGCGAAAGATGCGGCGCCGCGCTTGCTCCGAATCATAAGTTCTGTCCTGAGTGCGGCGCTTCGGTATTGCATCCAGATTCGGAATTGCGCCAACTCTCAGTCCTGTTTTCAGACATCGTCGGCTCCAGCCGGCTTGCTTCCGAATTAGACCCGGAAGACTTTCACGAGGTTCAGCACGACTATCACAGCCGGTGCTGTGAAGTCGTTCGAGAATTCGACGGCTTTATTGCGGAACTACTCGGAGACGGGGTGGTTGCGTATTTTGGATACCCTATTGCCCACGAAGATGATGCTTGCCGGGCGATTGAGGCCGGCTTACGGATCGTTAAGGTTACTAGCGCGCTGACCGCAGCCGGACAATTTCTGCAGGTTCGCGTGGGTGTGGATACCGGAGTCACCCGGGTAGGACAGCTGCGGATTTCCGATCGAGATACTCCACGCGCCTCAGATCTTCAGGAGTATCCACCCCGATGGACTCATAATCGGTCTCGACGACGCGGATCCGATAGCCATTCTCAAGTGCGCGCAACTGTTCGAGGCACTCCAGCCTCTCTAACGGGCCAACCGAAAGATCTGGGTAGTGAAGGAGAAAATCGCGGCGATAAACGTACAGCCCTATGTGCCGGAAATGCACTGGGCGGCCCCTCCCTGCGCTCTGCCGTTCGCGAGCAAACGGAATGGGAGCACGTGAGAAAAATATCGCGTCTCCCAGGAGGTTGGTTACCACCTTCACTACATTCGGATTCGCCAAGTCACTTTCGTCCACGATGGCCTTCTTGAGCGTGCCCATCTCAATCGTGTCATCGCCCTCGATGGCAAACACGCAGGCATCGATTGCATCGGGATCAATCAAGGGTTCATCGCCTTGGATATTGACGAAGATCTTTGCGCTCTCGCTGGCTGCAATCTCCGCAAGGCGGTCAGTGCCGGTCGGATGATCGCCGCGCGTCATACGCACGTTGCCGCCGAATGAACGAACCACTGACGCGATGCGTTCGTCATCGGTCGCCACCAGGACATCGTCTAGATTGCGGGCTGATGACGCGCGTTCCCAAACGTGCTGAATGATGGGCTTGCCGGCAAGGGTGGCAAGGGCTTTTCCAGGAAATCGCGTGGAGGCGTAGCGGGCGGGGATGACTCCGAGTCTCCGCGGCACACTCGATGGTAACACTGGCCGTGAAGCTCCCCAGCGCGCTCACGCGTCGAACATTTAAGGCATAGAATGATTTGAGGAAAGTTTGTGGATTTCGCTTCGGCGTAGCCACGGCGGATCGTTTTTCTGTGGAAAGCGTGGAAAGCCGGTTCTCCTCAGAAAGCGGCCCCCCAGCCCTTGCCGAAGCCATGTGGCAGGCGCTATGGTGTTCCCGTTCCCGAAATTCGGATCTTCTTTGATGGCAGCACGTGATCTGGCAATAGACCGGAGCCTTTCCGACCGTCCACTCCCCGACAATCTCGACGCTGAGCGCTTCGTGCTGGGCGCCATACTGGGCAGCGAGAACACCTTCCTGCAGGTAGCAGGAACGCTGACGGCCGACGACTTCAGCCTGGAGAAACACAAGCGCATATTCCTGCGCATGATGGAACTCCACGAGCGCGGCGAGAAGATCGATCGCATCACCCTTGCCAACGAGCTGATGCGACTCGGCCAGTTGCAGTCCGTCGATGGCATGTCGTACCTGGTGTCGCTCGATGATGGCCTGCCACGCCTGTACAACCTGGAAAGCTACGTTGCCATCGTGCGCGAGAAAGCGCTGCTGCGACGGATCATTACGGTTTCCCACGACACCATCAACCGTTGCCTCACTAGCGAAGAGGACGCCGGTCAGATTCTGGGTGCCGCCGAGGACGCATTCATGCGCCTGGGCGACATGGGATCGAAAAACACGCTCACCACTCCTGCCCAGATCATCGGTGAGTACGACGGTGGCGTGAATGCATTTCTCGATCCGAGTAAGCGCATCCGCGGTATCGGCACCGGGTTCTTAAAGTTTGACGAGATGACCGGCGGTATGCGCGAAGGTGAATTGATCATACTCGCAGCTCGGCCGGCCATGGGCAAAACGGCCCTCGCGCTCAATATTGCGCAGCACGTAGCCACCAATGCAAGCAATCCGAAGGCAGTGGCCGTCTTCTCGCTGGAAATGTCAAAGGAGTCGTTGCTGACACGTCTATTGTGTGCGACGGCGCGTGTCGACCAACAAAAATTTCGGGCCGGTTATCTGAATGCCGAGGAGCGGCGCGTGCTGCAGGAAGCGATGTACAAGATGGTAGAAGCACCTCTATACATCGATGATACGGCCGGTATCAACTTGATGGACATTCACTCGAAACTGCGCCGGCTGCAGGGTTCAAGCGAGCACGAGCTAGGTTTGGTGGTTGTCGATTACCTGCAGCTGATGCAAGGGCGAGGCCGCTTCGAAAACCGCGTGCAGGAGATTAGCTCGCTTTCCCGAGGCTTCAAGCTGATGTCGAAGGAACTGCGCGTGCCTTTCCTGGTCCTTTCTCAGCTCAGCCGTGCCCCGGAGACCCGTCCCGGCGATCACCGGCCCATGCTGAGCGACCTACGCGAATCGGGCTCTATCGAACAGGACGCCGACATGGTGGGCTTCATCTTCCGCGAGGAGGTGTACCGGCCGGACAAGGAAAGCCTCCGCGGAATGGCGGAATTGATCCTTGCGAAGCAGCGTAACGGCCCCACTGGGCGCATCAAGCTGGCCTTCCTCAATCGCTACACGAAATTCGAAAATCTGGCCACCGATACGGGCGAGGACGATCCACCTCCATTCGACGAGTAATGCGGCACCAGATCGGCCCTGGTGCGGCAATAAGCGGGCTCACTGAGTGAAGCACTCTCCTGATGCGAGGATGGATCCTGAGGCCAACGAGATGGATCCGGAGTTTAATAAGTTCTCGGCAACCTACGAGGAGCTTCTCAAAGACCCGATACGAGATCGCTTTTCTCCCGGCGGCACGGCGTTCTTTCATCAGCGCAAACGCGACCTGATCCTGGAGCACTTCCGAAGGCGCTCCGGCACCACCAAAGACATGCGCTATTTGGATCTTGGCTGCGGGCAAGGCGAACTCACTTCCCTCCTGCGCGAACACTTCGCCCACGTTGCAGGTTGCGATCCGTCAGCCGGCATGCTGGAGCAGGGCAGTCTCGCCGCCAAAGGCATCGAATGCAGAGTGCAGGACGATCCAGGACGGATCCCGTTTACGGATGAGAGCTTCGACTTCGTGACCGCGGTATGCGTGTACCATCACGTACCGGTAAACGCGCGCCCTTCCTTAACGGCCGAAGTGCGACGGGTCCTGCGGCCTGGCGGCACCTTCGCCATCATCGAGCACAATCCCTGGAATCCGGCAACACGGCTGATCGTGAGCCGCACTCCGGTAGATGCCGACGCCATTCTGCTACCCGCTCCTGAAACGCGCGCGCTGATGAAAGACGTCGGGCTGCGCCGTGCCGAACTCAGCTTCTTTCTTTATCTCCCTGAATCGGCGTACCGCAAGATGAGTTGGGTCGAGTCGGCACTCGAGCGCCTTCCCCTGGGCGGTCAGTACGCCGTGTTCGGCTACGAATAGGGTATTTGGCCCATGTGGCCATGGTCCGCTTGGGCTGCAAGCTGCCGCAGGTGACGATACACGAGAGCGACTGGAAGACCGACCACGTTGTCGTAAGAGCCGCGAATCTCGCGCACGAAGCGCGATGCTAGGCCCTGGATCCCGTAACCTCCAGCTTTATCGAAGCCCTCGCCGGTTTCAACATACTCGTTGATTTCGTCCGCCGAAAGTTCGTAGAAGCTGACATCCGTAATGGCGGTCTCGAGAATTACCTCCCTTGTCGTGCGCAAACAGAATGCGGTGAGGACTTCGTGAGTACGCCCAGACAGAAGCCGAATCATCCTATGCAGATCCGCACTGCTGACAGGCTTGATTAATACCTCTTCATCAACAGAGACCACCGTATCTGCAGCGAGCACTACCTCTCTCGGCGCCAGCGTCAGGGCCAGTGCTTTCTCATTGGCCATACGATTGACGAATTCGGTGGCGTCTTCATCCTCATGCCGCACCTCGTCGATGCCTGCCACACGTACCTGGTGTGGTATGCCGGCGGTAGTCAACAACTGTGTGCGACGGGGCGAAGCGGAGGCCAGCGTCAACCGGAATGGCAACTTCATCGTCTAAGCAATTGTGGCGCGTCGTGGCAATTGACGTGCTGTTGAGATGAGGGGGGTTCGTCGAGCCGTATGTCTATCAATCTTTCGAATGCACAATGGCGCGATCTGCGGTCTGATTGCGTTAAATCTTTTCTGCTTTCAGCAGTCACCGCTTTTGTTGTCTGCGCCTTAGCGCCTAAGCGGCTCAAGATGCCGGTCCTAACGAGGAACTTGGTATAGCGCTCTTGTCCGCGTGATCAACCGCAGTCGAAGTTAACCTTTTCCTTAATCATTCACTAAATGGTGAACGATCATTGCTGTTGGCCGTTTTGGGCCGCACGCATTTCACCTGCGTCGAGAGCCTGTGCCCAACATAGACCCGAGCACGCCCCGCACGATCTGTGAACCAAGCTGCGATCCGACGGAGCGCGCCCCGCTCCTGAACATCGCCTCAAAAATGCCCTCGTGATGACCTCCGCGTGGACCAGTCGAGCCGAGCAGCATGCCACCCACTTCCTTCAACCAAGGCGGCGTGGACTCAGTGAGAACGGCGTTATTGGAAGCGGAGCTGGCTGGGACTGCACCCGTTGGAGCCGGCGCACTTGATTCGGCCGCCTTGTTCTTAAGCTTCTCGTAAGCCGACTCCCGATCCACGGCCTGCTCGTATACGCCGGCCACAATCGACTTCTCGATGAGCGTGCGCCGCTGTTCAGGGGTAATAGGTCCCACTTGGGAGCGTGGCGGGCAGATCCAGGCGCGTTCTACTATTCCGGGCGTTCCTTTCGCATCCAGGAAGGAGACTAGCGCCTCCCCAACGCTCAGCTCCGTAATGGCACCGGCCACATCGACTTTCGGATTTGGGCGAAAGGTCTCGGCCGCCGCTCGTACGGCCTTTTGATCGCGAGGGGTAAACGCGCGCAACGCATGCTGGACCCGATTGCCAAGCTGACCGAGTACGAGCTCAGGGATGTCGTCTGGGTTCTGCGAAACAAAGTACACGCCCACACCCTTGGAGCGGACCAGGCGTATCACTTGCTCAATTTTGGTTCGTAGGACGGCCGGCTGGTCGGTGAAAAGTAAGTGTGCCTCATCGAAGAAAAAGACCAGTTTCGGCCTCTCCGGATCGCCGACCTCTGGTAGCTTCTCGAACAGTTCCGACAAGAGCCAGAGCAGAAAAGTGGCGTAAAGCTGAGGGGCCTGCAGCAACTTGTCGGCGGCGAGCAGATTTACCACGCCTCGGCCACGATTGTCGGTCTGTAGCAAGTCGTCCAGATTGAGTGCCGGTTCACCGAGGAAGCGATCACCACCTTGCTGACCAAGCGTCACTAAACCGCGCTGGATGGCGCCGATGCTGGCTGCCGACATGTTGCCGTAATCCGTTTTAAATTGTTTGGCCTGGTCGGCGATGTATTGCAACAGCGCCTGCAGGTCCTTCAAATCGAGCAGCAACAGACCCCGGTCGTCCGCAATCTTGAAGGCCAGTTGCAGAACGCCGCTCTGCGTGTCATTGAGGCCCAGAATGCGGCCGATCAGCAGCGGTCCCATCTCACTGACGGTGGCGCGCACAGGATGTCCCTGCTCGCCAAAAACGTCCCAACAGGTGACCGGGCATCCTTCAAAAGTCTGGTCGGAAAGCCCTAACTGTTTGCGGCGTGCTTCTACCTTTGGGTTATTTCCACCTGGCTGGCTGATTCCAGAAAGGTCACCCTTCACGTCAGCGGCGAAAACAGGAACGCCAATGCGGCTGAAAGCCTCCGCGACGACTTGTAAGGTCACCGTCTTACCGGTGCCTGTGGCGCCGGCCACCAAACCATGACGGTTGGCGAGGGCGGGCAGTAAATAAAGGTCTTCGGATCCTTTGGCGATGAGAAGCTGTTCAGGCACTGGCAAAGATTATGTCGCAAGCGTGGAGTCGATGCGCATTCTATAGTGGTGTGAAACCAGATGCATCAACTTCCTGAATCGATCCGCAATCTTTCACTCGCTGAGAAATACGAACTGCTGGACGCAATTTGGGAAAACATAGAAGCTTCCAGCGACACCCTCACCAGCGAACAGGAACAGGAACTTGAACGTCGCATGGCTGAGTATGCAACCAACCCCGAAACCGCACTCTCTTGGGAAACACTTAGGGCCAAACTGTCCGATGGGCAATGAAGGCCCATGCGATCTACTGGCTCGCACCGGCAACAAGAGAGCTGTTGGAGGCCACCGATCGTTACCGATCAATCTCGCCAGAATTGGGGCGGCGCTTTTTCAACGCCGTCGATGATCTTGTCCGAACGATAAGCTTGCATCCCTTTAGGTTTCCTGTCGTAAGCAAGGAACGAAGACGCGCAGGCTTGAGGTACTTTCCTTATGCCATTATCTTCGAAGCGCAGGAGGATCGCATTATCGTGATCGCCTGCTTTCATGGCAGGAGGAACCCTGCCGTTTGGCACAAGCGCTCTTCTTAACGCTTGCACATCGCCGGCAACTCTTTTTTCAGCGCCGACAGCTTTGGCAGATCGTTGTACATGATATAGGGATTGTTGGGATTGCGCGCCAAGTAATTTTGGTGATAGCTCTCGGCCACGTAGAAGCCGTGCAGCGGTGCAACCTGTGTCGCTATGGGGCGGCTGAAGACCTTCCCATCGTTTAGCTGCCGGATGTAAGCGTCGGCAATCTTTTTCTGCTCGTCGTCTGCATAGAAGATCGCCGAGCGATACTGTGTTCCGACATCGGGCCCCTGCCGGTTCACTTCCGTTGGATCGTGCGCAATGAAGAAGAACACCTTCAGTAGTTGCCCGTAAGTAACCTGCGAGGGATCGTAGGTAATCTGAACCGATTCCGCGTGCCCGGTGTCGCCGTTCGACACCGACTCATAGTGCGCCGTGTCTTTCTTCCCGCCCGCAAATCCGGATACTACGTCCGTCACGCCCTTCACGTGCTTAAAAACTGCGTCGACTCCCCAGAAACACCCGCCCGCCAACACGGCCGTCTGCTTACTCGGCGTTGTCGCGCGCGTTTGATCTACTGCTGCATCCGGAAATTGGTGGGTTCCCCCGGAAGCTGGTGTAGGCCGAGCAAGGCTCAGGGCGATTCCGGCCACAGCCACGCTTGAGAGAAGAAAAGCCAATCGTTTTCGATTCACATTCATAAATTCGCTCCATTTACCCAGCGAGTTACGCTATTTGGATTCGGCGGAGACGGACGGGGGTACAGCTTTGTCCTCACCTTGACGCCCCAAGCTCACCAGGTTCGCTAAGAGGCGATAAGCGCCAGCATTTCCGGCCGGAAGCTGCCGATAGAGCGCGTACGCATCGTAAACGTAAAAGCCCTTTCCATATCGGGCCACCAGCAAGCCGCCTCTCTGCGGATCCTGCCCCGGATCGCGCGTCTCTAGCAACGCTGTGAAGTGGTTGTCCCAACTTTTCGCGAACCCGTGGCCCCGCTCCTCCTCCCAGTCGGCAAAATCGCGCTCGCTGAGTGCATTGGGCCGAGTGACGGCCGGATGGGATGGCGCCAGGAACACCATCTTCGAAAACTCGTCCACAACCTTTTCCGGATTCGCGCCGAGCGAGAGCGGAAAAGGCGTGTAGTTCTCATCAAAGTTCGACGTGTTGTATTGCACGATCAACACGCCGCCGTCGCGGACATAGCTCAAGAGCCGATTATTGAGAGTGCGCAGCTCCGGGCGTGCCTGGTACGCGCGTACACCAAGGATCACCGCATCTAGCCCGTGTAGATTGCCATCCTCCAGATCCTCCGTTGAGAGGGTGCGAGTGGGCACTTTCAAATCTTGCAAGGCCCGCGGAACGTCGTCGCCGGTGCCCGGGAAATAACCCACCGTTAGACGAGGTGCCACGGTGACATCCACTGCTGAGGCCCGATAAGTGGCCGGCCGGAAATAGGGGTATGGTTGCAGTCCTGGATAGCCCACGATCCGATAACCTTCGTCGTACTTCTTCCCACCCATCTCCGCTACGGCTCGAAGCGTATATTGACCGGCCTGCAATCGGGCCGTGGGTTTTATCGCAAACGAGACCGTCTCGCTCTCGCCGCGCCGCGCGATCTCGAACTTCGCCTCACGCGGGTCGATGTGCCAACCTGTCGGTGCTTCCAATCGCACCGTCCCTGCTGCTTTGTCTATGTTGCTCGAAACCGAGCACGCAATGTTGAAGTCGGGCGTGTTCAGCGGAATGGCTCCCGCCACTGCCGGCAGAGCGATCGAAATCGCAGGCGCCACGGGCAGGGGCGAGGCCACCAGTCCGATTCCTTCCACGCGCACATGCGTCTGCACCGTTCGCCGGAGCGTGAAGGAGACCTCCCGGTATCGCAGTTCGACGGCCGCCTCCAGCGGGTAAGGCGCGAACGAAAGATTGCGGTATCGCTCGTCCGTCACATCGTAGTAGGGTTGCTCCTGGTTGGGCCGCGTGAAATAGGCTCTCGTCAAGTGAGCTCGATCCGGCACCGCCACACTGAAGCGGGACCGGATATCCTTGCCCGCTTCCAAGTCTCGTGCCGGTGGCTTTTCCAGCCGGATCTGCCACGCTTCTCCATCCGTCGCCTGCACGTCCACTTTTTCGAGTTGTACGCGAGCAGAATCGGACGCATTCACCAAACTTGTCTGCACGGCAAAATTTTGTCCCGGGACCACATTCGGCGGCGTGGCGGTCGGACCAGAAAAAGCAGCAAAGGGACCGGTAGGCGGCTTCTCCGGTGCTACTGAGGCATCGAAGCTCAAACCGAGCGACAGTTCCAGCGCATGCTCGAACTGCCCCTCTTTTTTTATCAGTTCAAAGGCGATGTCGTCGCGGCTTTCCTTAGGCATGTTGCCTTGCAGGACACGACCGCGCAGCTCGCGTACCTGCCGCAATCCGTCGGCCAGATCCGGCGCGAGCGATTCGGATTGCCCAGGTCGCAGGCGCTGCTGCATGCCCGCGACAAGCGCGTCCAACGCTTTCAGCTGTTCCGTTAAAAACGCCGGTGGCTGCTTCATCAGCGTCGCAATCCCGGGCAGGGAAGTGTCGATGCCATCGTAGAAAGTCTTCTCCTCTGCGCCCGTTTCCACTCTCGAACCATAGCGATGGTAAGGCGTGACAAGGAACGTCGGCGAAGGAAGGGTGGCACCGCCGTTCTGGCTCTTCTGCAAACCCCAACCTTCGCGCGCTACCTGCAGATAAGTGAGCCCCAAGACATCATTCCTTGTGCCCTCCGGCACCCTCAAATTGGCCTTCGGCGTTTCGGTCGACCACTGCTTTTGCAGGTAATCAAAAAAGCGCAGCGGCACGTATTTGTCGGTCGCGTAATCGTAAACAGTCCTATCCTTGGTGGGCGCAAAGAACGGTACGCGGCAAAAGACCTTTTCCGGCGACCATGGGCGCAAGCCTTCCCGTAGCTGTTCCGGGAAACGCCGTGGATCCCCGGCAGCTGCAAATGCTTCCTGCGCCATTTGCCCGGAAACCTGATGATTTCCATGACCGTCCGTCGGTGCTCCCACAAACACCGACGAGATTACCAACGGGCGCACCATTCGAATCACGCGAACCACATCAGAGAGCGTACGGTCGTAGCCCCATTTCTCCAACGCCTCCTCGCGTGTCTTAGAAAATCCGTAATCAATCTGCCGGCCCCAATACTGGTCAACACCGTAGTAGCGATCCGCCTGCAGCAGT